>VZQC01007495.1:1000478-1083112 GCA_009823505.1 Rhizomys pruinosus
CTGTTGTCCACATTTGTTTTACATAAAATTTGTAGAGCAATAACTCTGGGATTGGCACATACAAATGTTCTCTATAGTTTCTCTGTTGTACAGTATCAACTTGTAGCATTCTCTTTAAGATGATTTAACATAAAAATTAAGTTTGCTCCCCAAGTTAATCATATATAGTCACCCAAAACAACATGGATAAATTTGATGAAACTTGAGCCTTGATTCCACCTTATAGTTATGTATAATACAACTGTCTTCTGGAGACTCATGGATTAAAAAAAAGGGGGGGTACAGATAGACATGAAACCTTCTTGTCAAAAACCTTGCAGTTCAAATCTTGAAACTAACTATGGGAAGGGATTTGTGTGTTCCAATAGGACAGGATGTCACCAGCTTGACGGCTGGGAGAGAGGAGATACAGCTTTCCATGTGGATTCTAATGTAGGCCGTTTGTCATCATCCTCTCATAACCTGTAATTCCAGTACTTTCCTGTTTTCTTTTTCATGCCACTCCATTTGGACAAGTTGAAGACATTAGACAAACTGAGGAGATCAACTTAGTTCTTAATATAAAGCAGAATTTTGTAAAATATAAATTCAGAAGATAATTCTTTATAATTTTACTTATTTTTATAATGTATATGAGTGTATTGCTTGCATGTGTGTAAGTGTACCTATGTTTTTGTTTTTGTTTTTGATTTTTTAAGTGTACCTATGTTGCACAATGTCCAGAGAGGTCACAAAAAGGCTTCAGATATCCTGGAATTTGAGTTATGGACAATTGTTAGCTGCCTAGTGGGTTCTGGGAATCAAATCTAGGTCCCCTGCAAGAGCAGTCAGATGAGCCATCTCTCCAGTCGCATAATGCATTATCTAAAAGCCAACTACAAGCTATTGAATAAAGGCAATAAGGAAAAAAAACAGAGTGATAACATCTTCCTTATTGAGAGCACAGTGGAAACCCTTCTTTGGCATCACCATATTTCTGTCCATTATGGTCACAGTCCTTCTGCCAAAGCTGGAAAAAAATGCCCTACGTGATCATTTCAGAACATTAAAACTTAAAAACCTAGAGATTGCAATGTGTTGGCATCCTAAACAATGTATAAAGACCCCTGTTGGCCTCCATGGAGCCGGGAGTCTGCAAGCCTTCCATGCTTGAGTCTTTCCACACAAATGCCACCCTGAGACTCCATCTGCTTCTTGTTTGTTGGTCACATGGCCCTGCCTTTCCATCCCTCTTGATTGAGAGTCCAAATGCATCCAAGTGCATCAGTATGTAAGATGGATTTTATCTACTGTTTGAAAACCTATCCAAGCACATGAGTACTTTATGAGACTATACCTTATATTTGCATCTACCATTTGATTTTTAGTTTCATTGCATAATAAGCAAAACATGACTAAATGACTTATATGGATTATAGAGAACTTGCTATGGATTTTCTTACCTATCACCCCCTTTACTCTTATGGGAGGAAGATAGTAAGTAAATTGAGATTCATACTACCACTAAACTAGCCAGTTTTAGAATCATTTGTAGAAAATACATAGAAAGCTTGACTGTTATAACATAGACCTGCCTCTTTAAGACAATAGTCATTCTAAGAAGACCAGATCCAGAGCCTGCAGCTCCCTCTGAGACAGGCATTAATTTATGATCCCTGGTTTTTCCATGCTCTTTGTCACATCTCAGTATTAAACTAAATCATATGCTCTGAAACTACCTGCCAGTCCCCCGAAACTTTTAAACATCTTTTACTTCTTTTGTCCTTGGGATTACTTGGGAGATTGCTCAAGGGATTTTTCTCAGAAGTTCTTCTGGTTCCCCCTATATACCGTCAATTCATGTCATTCATTCTCTCTCTCTCTCTCTCTCTCTCTCTCTCTCTCTCTCTCTCTCTCTCTCTCTCCCCCTCTCTCTTCAAAACTCTTTTATTCCAACTCTTAATGAAGCTCCTCTCTGGATTTTACAGAGAAGCCCTCCCTTCACTTTAAAGCTCCTGCCAAGTTCTCTCTTGTTTATATAGTGTCATTCTCTGTCTGAAGTTCTTCCTCCTACATGGGGCAGATCGTGGCCTCTAGGGCCTAATGTTGAGGGCAAGTGGAGCCTCCTGATACAGAAGACCTTCAGGGAAGGTTTGGTGGCAGGCGGCAGAAAATGATAGGTGCTGGCTCTACACATACTTTCTCTTGTCTTAAGTCCAGGATTCCAGCACCCTCTTCTGACCTCCACAGGCATTGCATGACACCAGTATACTTTCATACATGCAAGCAATATACTCATACACATAAAACAAAAATAATAAATAAAATATTTTAAAAGGACCAATAATGCATTTTTCAGAACATAGCCCCATGATTTTAAATCACGCAAGACTACATGTGTTCATAAAGAAGTTTATTATAAGAAAAAAAATTCCTATGGCTAAAAGAGGTTAAGAAGTTACAAGTCTACAAGCTAGAGACCCAAGAGAGCCTATGACGAAATAGCCTGAACACTGGCAGTTTTAAGACCAAGTAAAAGAATCAGTGCTTCAGCCTGATTCTAAAAGCTGGGAAGGAGGAAAGTCTCAGTTCAACACTAGGGAAGAGAAGCTCCCTCTCCAGCCTTTGACTCTTCAGGTCTTCTGGATCAGGCCCATTCATATTGGGAAGGGAAATCTCTCTTTAGTCTGCTGACTTAGAAGCAGCAAAATACTCTCACAAACATACCCAGAATGATATTTGATCAAACGTGTGGGTAACATATAAACCAGTCAACTTGACTCACACGATGAAACATCATACATATGTTAAATGTTTTTTGGACAGTCAATATTGGTGATTTTTAACCAGTTACCCAGTCCTAAGCTCTCTTGCAGGAACCACTGAAGATTTAAAAGAAACTGTATTATTTCCCATTGCAGGGATTAGAGAAAACACAGCTGCTCCCACTATCAGGAGGAAGTATTCTTTAGTGCCTCTGAAGCAGATCTGCCTTTCAGAAATACAGAGGGCATCACAAATGTAAGCCATCTATATTACTTTAGTTTTTCTTGTAGTCAGATTTTTTAAAATATATTTTAGGCCAGGTATAGTGCACACACCTTTAATCCCAGCAGAAGTAGGCAGATATCTCTGATTTCTAGGCCAGCCTGGACTATGTAGCCAGTTTCAGGCCAGTGGGGGCTACAGGGAGCCCCTGTTTCCAAAAAAAAAAATAGTATATTTTTAATCTGCTATCAGTCCAACATGAAACCAACTCAAAAATTATTGTGATTCCTAATAGTATTTTGTTGAATAAGTATTTATATTACATATTCCGCAGTACCAGCCTGTCTTAATTCAAGCTAGTGACATTTCCAGAGCTCGCCTAAAGTGGTTTCTTGAGAGTGTTCTATGGGGAGGCATCTTACATCATTCTGTTGTATGTCTTAGATCCAACCAACAGCATTTGTGGAGGAGGAACAGCTATTTGGAGAATTTAATACAACACAAGGAAAATCGAAATGACATTTGTTAGGACAAGCTGCCTGGGAAAATCTGACTTATATGATCAGTAACAGTTCTCCATGTACAAATTGCCAGAGCTGCATTGTTAAAAGGTCATGTTCTTTTGGGGACAGAATTGGCTCATTCTTAGGCAAGTCTGCTCCTAGCTATTACTTCCTCTGCATTATTCATGTCACTTCCTTCCCAAGCCACATTGACTGCTGGACATTACGTGAAAACCTCCTGGGACTGAGAAGGGATACACTGACGTACCAAACTGTGAACCAAAGCACATCTTATCCATTTCTTCTGCTGAAATCTAATGAAAGGTGAGCCTGTTCTAGCATAATGGGGTTCTGCTGATTCCCATCAAATGCATGTTAAGGCAATGTATTCTACCTACACACAGTTCCCCTAGAAGCTCCCCTTTGATGAAAAATATAGTTTTTCCTGAATTTATTTATGTATCCACATACCATATTCTTTTTTCCTTTTTTAATTGAATTTTTAAAAATTTCATACATTTTGATCATATTTAGATTCCTTACCCTATCTGAACCCTATTTGCTACCCCTGCCCAATTTCATATACTCTACTATTTAGATATTAAGTCCTAAAGAGTCAAATATCTGTCCCCAAATGTCCTTAGATGTGCTTCCATCCATTGAATCCTGGTTAACCTACCAAAAATCACACCCTTAAAAGTGACCGACTCTCCCCTTGCCAGTAGCCATCAGTTGTGAACAGTTTCCCGTGTAGGATTGGGGTTTCTTATCTACTTCTCCCTGTCTATGCTGGGATTTTTTTCTGAGTTTACATAGTACTTGTGCATGCTGTCACCATTGCTGTGAGTTCATATGAGCAACTTCACAGCTATCTGGAAAATTGTTTCCTGTGGTCATCCACCATCTCTGGCTCTTACAATCTTGCTGCCCCCTCTTCTGCAAGGATCCCTGAGTCCTGGGAGATAGAAGTTTGACCCAGGTGTCCAATTCATGGATAACAGCAGTCTTTTTTTTTTTTTTTTTGTCTTTTTGAGACAGGGTCTCCCTGTAGCTCTGGCTGTCCTGGAACTCACTCTGTAGACCAGGCTGGCCTCGAACTCACAGAGATCCGCGTGCCTCTGCCCCCCAAGTGCTAGGATTAAAGGCGTGCACCACCACGCCCGGCATTTATTTTTGTATGTATGACACGACAGGGGTGCACAGACTTGCATACTGTCTGCATGCAGGTCTGTGCACCCGTGTCGTGCAATGCCGTGGAGGTCAGAAGAGGGTGTCAGATTCCCCTGGAACTGGAGTTCTCCTGGAATTGGAGTTTCAGACGGTTCTCGCCCACCATGTGGGTGCTGGGGATCGAACCCGGGTCCTCTGTAAGAGAGGTCGGCGCTCTTAACCGCTAGGCCATCTCTCCAGACCTGCAGTCTCTTATTCTCTGCGTGTTGACCAGTTGTGGGTCTCTGTGTTAATCACTGGCTACTGCATAAGGAAGCTTCTTGGTAAGAGTTGAGAGATGCATTAATTCATGGGTATAACAATAGTGGTTAGGAGTTGCTTTGATACTATCTGTTAAGCAAAATGATATCATTAGGTTCTCCCCTGTGGCATGTGACCTGTCTAGCCACCCGTACCTGGGCCTGATATCAGTATCGACTATGCACTCTGCCTTATGAAACAGAACTTAAATCCAATTAGAAAGTGACTGGTCACTTCCATAATATTCATGACAACATTGCATCAGAGGTGATACCTTGCCAGGCCAGTTGTTGCTGTTGAAGCACACAAGATTAAAAGCTGGATAAAGTTAATGATTAATTTTTTTTCTTCTTCTAGTATCATGTATAGCACCTTCCAACATTATGAAAACTAGTCAGTAGAGATGAGTCAGTACCAGTTTGAATCCTACTTGCTTTTTCTATGGTTCATCTATGTAGTTCCTTCACAATAGGTATTACTGTCAAGTTCTGGAGGGCAACCAAAAGCAGGGCAATGGCCAGTAAACTCTGAGTGTCCATGGAACCCTTGGTCAACAGTTTCTAAAGAGAGGAATTCATCTGTGGTGCTGGGGGTTTTACTTTGCTAACCTATAGTGTCTACTAGGAGCAACGTCTCCATTTTAAAATAACTCTTTTTCATATATTATTTTAAGATATTTTATTTATTATTTTTATTGTTTGTGTATGAGTGTATTACCTGGATGTATAGAAGTGCACCCTTGTCATACAATGCCCACAGAGTTTAGAAGAGATCCCCTGGAACAGTTGTTAGGTACCATGTGGGTGCTAAGAATTGAACCCACATCCTCTGCAAGAAGAGCCAATGTTCTTAACTTCTGAGCCATCTCTCTACCCCCTCTTTCTTTCTTTAAAAAAACTTTCCTAATCATGTCCTCTGAAACCATCTCTTTAACTATGATTCATTTCTATTCTTCATAACCGAAGATTACTTTCCAGTTCATAAAACTTCCCTTGGTGAGAGAGCTTAGATGAGCTTGAGGGTAGTTAAGATTAGTGATAATATAGATCTAACAAAATGATCTGTGTTGTAATACTATTGCCAGAGAAAGGAGGTACTGGTTGATCCTTTTTTTTTTTTTAATTTTATTATTTTTATTTTGTGTGTATGTGTATTGCCTGCATGTGAGTGCATCTCTGTTGTGCAATGCCCATGGAGGTCAGAAGAGGGTGTCAGAAACCCCTGGAACTGGAGTTACTGACAGTTGTTAGCTACAATATGGGTGCTGGAAATTGAACCTGGATCCTCCGTAAGAATGGCCAGTGCTCGGGGCTGGAGAGATGGAGAGATGGCCCAGCGGTTAAGAGAACTGACTGTTCTTGCAGAAGACCTGGGTTTGATGCCCAGCACCCATATGGTGGCCAAGAACCATCTTTAGTGCTGGGCGTGGTGGTGAAAGCCTTTAATCCCAACACTCAGGAAGCAGAGGCAGGCAGAGGCAGGCAGATCTCTGTGAGTTCAATGCCAGCCTGGTCTATAGAGCTCTAGGCCAGCTGGGACTAAAGGGAGACCCTGTCTCAAAAATACCAGAAAAAAAAAAATGGCCAATGCTCCTTACCTGCTGAGCCATCTCTCCAGTCCCTGATTCTTAAATTTTGAAATATATTTATGATAAAGTCCTTATTGACCTATGTTGATGCCTTTTAACATACTCTTGCATAATGAAGTATAGAAGTCTCATTTTCTTTTGTTTTTGAATCTCCTTTGTACTTAAAGATAAAGAAACTTTAATTTCCTTGGGGAACAGTATTCACTAAATGTTTCAATGATTTCTCCTTGCAGAGGAAAAAGAATTCTATGTCCTGTTAATATTTATAGAGTCAGACTTATGTTTGGTAAATTGTAGTTAATCAAGTACTTGAGCCTAAATAAGAAAGTTCCCAGCCAGAGTTACAGTATTTTCTCTTAATGTGACAAATCAATGGGGTGTTTGTTGTTTGTTTGTTTTTCCTCCAGAAGCTTTTGTGATAATTGTTTTCTTCTGCTCTTTTTGTCAGATGCTCATGTCCCAGCTACGCTAAAGCATCTTAAATGGTATTTCCTCCTAATTCCAACCCCCCCCCCAGCATTTCCCAAACCCAAACCTGTTCCTTTCTGGTCAGAACTGCACATGGGATGGACTTTGATACATTAAAATTCACAAAACTTCTACATCTTGGCAACACATCAAAGCCAAAGCAGAGGAAAGCACGCAGTGCTGTTGACAGTGTCCAGCCCAATGTGCCAGTGTATTCATCGTGCATCAGCTTCCTTCCACCGCCATTTGCCTGATCTGTCATCAGCTTTTATTACTAATGTACATTTTTATCACTATTATCTTTTCTACCCAGAATGTCTAGAATTGTGTTTCAGTTTTCTAATCCCAAGGTTCTTCGGTAATTTATTATTATTATTATTATTTTTGGTATTTTTGAGACGGGGTCTCCCTTTAGTCCCAGCTGTCCTGGAGCTCTCTATGTAGACCAGGCTGGCCTTGAACTCACAGATATCCGCCTGCCTCTGCCTCCAGAGTGCTGGGATTAAAGGCGTGCACCTCCATGGTAATTTATAAGGTAAGAACCAGCCTGCAATGCTGCAAGCTAGATGTAATAGTTTCTCTTTCTGCCGAAGTAGACTTGCTTCTTCAGCAAGTGCTTCCACAGTTAGGAATCCTTCTTTGTGTGGTGACCAGCCTACTCCTTTCGCTTTTCTGAAGGGGTTTTTGCCCTTGACACCAGAACCAAAAGAGCAGGTGCCTGATGAGAGTGGTTTCCTGGAGAGTTGGGGACTAAGCACATTCGCCCTTTAGAATGCAGCCTCCAGGGAACAGGGCAGGAGAGAGGCACATCCTCTCCCAGCTATCTGTAGGAGGATTCTCTGATGATGGCATGAACATGATGATGCATGGGGGTCTCCATTTGTCAAGGTTTGCCATCAAATTAAGAGCTTGTCCATGAATCCCCCACAAATACATGGACTCTTTTCCTAAGCTTAATTTTTTTTTATGTAATGCAGTTCCACACATAGATTGACCTCTTCCCCTTTAATATATCTTCTTATAATTATAAAAGTCATATTTTGCAAATAAATTAGAAGCTATACTGTGTAAGTATGGAAGCTGAGTTCCAAATGCTCATTTTCCTCTCATTTTTCAAGGCTTCTTGAATTGTCTTTCTTATTTGTAAAAATATGATTGGTTCAGTTTGTCCTGTGGAACTTAGTGGGCTGACCTTTCTCATAAAAATTAAATGGCTAACCTATTTCATTTTCTCTTCTTTAGATTACAATTTCCTGTTGGCATGTTTAAAACCACACAGTTAGCTCAGATAAATGAAGTTTGTTTTGGTATTAAGGTCAGTTGAGGTTCCGGTCCTTAGGGGGTCACTCAGGCCTTGCGCCTGGGTCTCTTTACCAGTTCCATCTATGTGAGGACAAAGTCAGGCCTTGCTTGACCAGAGCTTCCCTTTGAAGGGTGAAGAGTCTCTCCTCTATATGGACTTTCCTCCCTTGACTGGACACTGGCCGGATGAAGTCTAAAGTAAAAACAGCACCAATGTATAATGTGTTTATAAATACATAAGACAGAGCTGGAAGCAGGCTCACATATTCTGCATGTGAAGCTGTGTACTATGAAACTGAACGTAGACAGGACAAAGTAAGTGCTGAATCCTAGATTATAGCAAAATGTGCTAAAAAGTGTTTATTCAAAATGTGTTTGTTGGATGGTTTCTCACTCATCTTGAGTTAAGTGCTTCTTCTCTGAAGGGCTTTCTGTCTGCCTTTCTTTTCCACCCATTGGCTGACAGAGGACAATGGAATAATGGAACAGCCAACACACAAGACCATTGTTTGTGTGTAGCTAAAGATCATGGTGGTTTGTCTTGAAAAAGACCAAAAAAAAAAAAAAAAAAAAATCATGTACCAGCTCAAAGCTCTAGCCTAAGGAAAAAAAAAATCGAATAGCTTGATAAAGCTGAAAACACCAAGTACTAAGATTGCATAGGAAGGAAGCTCTGGGCACAGAATTCTGTTCAGTCAAAGTGCTGGTAGATGGTGAAGGGAAGCTGCTGTTACTCAATTCAAGCCTTGTGACCAATTACAGAACAGTTAGTTTTNTATGTTAAGTGCTTCTTCTCTGAAGGGCTTTCTGTCTGCCTTTCTTTTCCACCCATTGGCTGACAGAGGACAATGGAATAATGGAACAGCCAACACACAAGACCATTGTTTGTGTGTAGCTAAAGATCATGGTGGTTTGTCTTGAAAAAGACCAAAAAAAAAAAAAAAAAAAAGATCTGGTGGTTTTACGGCATCCTGTGCATCCTGTCTGTGCATTTCACATCTATGAAATAGGAATTGAGGCTCTGCACCAGGCTGTTCTTGTGTTTCCTCTTCTTTCGGAGACCAAATGAAGGAGATCCTTTGTGAGAGTGCATGTTCTTGTAGGGATGTAATCACTTCCAGAAAGGGCTAAAAAAGATCAATATATATATATATATATATATATCTATATATATATATAAATTCTGTTGTGAAGATATAATTGGATTACATATAATAATTAATATGCAATAATACATAAAATAAGAAATAAATACAATATGGGACACATGTAGAATTTTTTAAACCAGATCATCTTAAATAGTAAATAATTTAAGAAAGATTCTTAAATACAATCACAGAAATACAAATAATCAAATGGATTTTAAAAAACCACACCAGGGGCTGGAGAGATGGCTCGGCAGTTAAGAGCACTAGCTGCTGTGATACATCGATGCAGGTTCAATTCCCAGCACCCACATGATGGCTAACAACCATCTGTAATTCCATTTCCAAAGGATCTGAGACCCTGTTCTGAGGTCCTCAGGCATTGCACAACAGGTGCACTTACATACATACAGACAATACACTCATACACATAAAATAATAAATGATAAAACATTTTTTAAAAAAACAAACCAAACCCTAACTCATAATGTCCAAAAGAAACTAACTATATTGCGGCTGGAGAGATGGCTTAGCGGTTGAGAGCACCAACTGCTCTTGCAGGGGACCCGGGTTCGATCCCCAGCACCCACATGATGGCTGAGAACCATCTTTAACTCCAGTTTCAGGGGAATCCGATGCCCTCTTCTGACCTCCTGGCATTGCATGACATAGGTGCACAAACCTACATGCAGACAGTACATTCATACACAAAAAATAAATAAAATTAAAAAAAAAGAAACTAACTATATAGAAACTTACTTCATACCTGAATACCACAAAGAAAGATAATATATACCATGCAATCATCAAGTGAGAGGAAGGTTGCATGGCAGACAGTCAACTTCACATGATAGTGTAGAATAATGCTAGGACTAGATGATACTACTAAATGCTGACAGGGTTTATCTCTAAGAAGAGACACAGTCATAAAGCTGAATGTACAAACCTAAGACTTGTGTTTCAAACTACATGAAAGAAAAGCAACTGAAAAAATAAACAAGTAAATATATAATTCATTATAGTTGAGGTGTCGCTTCCTCAGAGTTGATCAGAAAACTAGAAAGAAAATTACTAAGAATATGAAATGCTTGGAAAGTATCCTCCACCAACTTAATGAATTCTAGTTTACCAAGTATTAGTAAAACAAAAGTAGAATGTCTTTTCAAATGTACATCATACAAGCACAAACATAAATCAGAGTTGAGGCTAAAATAACTCTAGATTTTTTAAAGGAAAACCACATATGGTTTTCTTGAACCAAATAGTATTATACTGGGTATGGATAACAGAAGGTGACAAATATTTGGAAATCGAGAAACATACTTTAAAGTGGCCCAAGGTAAATAAAGAAATCACAAGAGAATTTAGAAATATTTTGAGCTGAATGAAAATAGAAATACATCATATCAGACTGTGTCATGTGGGTTGGGCTGAAAAATTTAGAGTATTTAAATGTTTATGTTAAAAGAGAATGAGCTCAAATCAATGAAATATAGAAGAGAAAATGATGGAAAATTCACAAGCAAGTCTTTGGGGTGGGGGAGGAAATTAATAACATTTTATAAATTTAATAAATAAGATTAAATGGCCCAAATCTCTGGGGAAGTGTTTAAAAACCTGCCAAAGCCTTCATAAGTAAAACGGATACCTTGAATAGCCTAATGTCTAATCTGAAAATTGAGTTTCTAGTTAATACACATCCAAGAAGTAAAATTCCAGGCTCATATGATTTTTTTTCTTTAAAACTTTTTAAGTAGCTTACACTAAATTGGGTCTCATTTGGCTTTTTTCAACCCTTAAGACATAAAAAATAAGTCTGTACAAAGTCTCATGGGACATAAAGAAAAAAGGAACACTTTTAAGCTAACTTTTTAAAGCTACCATTATCCAGAAACTAAAAATACATAAGACTTGGGGCTGGAGAGATGGCCTAGTGGTTATGAGCACCGACTGCTCTTGCAGAGGACCCAGGTTCTATCCCCAGCACCCACATGGCATCTAAGAACCTAAGAACCGTCTTTAACACCAGTTCCAGGGGAATCCGATACCCTCTTCTGACCTCCGCGGCACTGCACAACATGGGTGCATCAACCTGCATGCAGACAGTACATTCATGTACATAAAAAATAAATAAATTTTAAAAATACCAAAAAAATTACATAAGACTATTACAAAGAAAGAAAACTGTGAATCAGTGGTCCCATGAACATAGATGTAAAAGTGATCTGTAAAATACTGGGAAAACTATGTAGGCAGGAGATACTATTCAAATACCTCTCCAAATGTAAGTTAGTTCAACATTTGAACATCAGTGTAATCCATCATATAAGTAGAATAAAGAAAAAGTTAAATCCTGTCTCAGTATATGCAGAAAAAAATATTTGACAAAATTCAACATGTCATGATTTTTTAAAAAAAATTATTTTTGCACTAATATTTATTTGAAAATTTTTTTTAATTATCATTTTTTTTGAGAATTTTATACCAATATACTTTAATCATCACCAGACTTCCTCCTCTATCTCCATCCCTACTGTTCTAGTTTCTCTTCAACTGCTGTGACAAAACACTCTGACCAAAGCCAACTTGGGGAGGAAAAGGTGTATTTGGCTCACATCTCCTGGGTCACAGTTCATCACTGAGGGAGCCCAGCATAGGAACTCAGGGCAGGAACTTGGAGGCAGAAGCTGAAACATAGGCCATGGAGGAACGCTGCTTATTGACTTGCTCTCCTGGCCCATGCCCAGCCTGCTTTCTTATACTGTGGATAACAACCTGCCCAGGGGTGGCACCACCCATAGTGAGCCCACCCAGTGTGGGCCCTCCCACACTGCTCAACAATCCAGACAATACTCCACAGTCATGGCCACAGGCCAGTCCAATGGAGCCAATTCCCCGGTTGAGGCTCCCTCAACCCAGGTGTGTCAAGTTGACATTAAGCTACCCAGCACACCTACCTTACTACTCCTGTACTTCATGTTCTCTATTTTACTTTTTAAAGAATTTTTTTACATCTAGAAAATTCTTTTTTTTAATTTAATATTTATTTGAAAATGTATAACTGAAATAAGAAGGGCTTATCAAAACATGTCAGAACTTGATATATATTCATTTCTAGCAATCTACAAATCTAATAAAATATAGACTGAATCAAATTTCAAAACTGTCTTTAGACTGCATAAAAACACAAATATCTATTTTTTAAAAAATCAAGTCTTTGTAAGACTGAAGCCAACTTGGACCTGGAAACCCCAAGAAGTGTTCGTTCACTTTGACCATCATCCTACACTCTGAGTTGGGGGGGGGGGGGTGTCACTGTAAACTTGCTTGGCCATTATGAGAGAAACGCCCTGTTTTTCTCAAGCTGTTTGTCCTGATACTGACCACAAAGTCAGGATTGCCTACTTCCCCAGAGTGCCCCTGCTCTATGGCCTACTCTCCCTTATGCACCCTATTACCTTCCCTCTTTAAAGTCTGCAGAGAAACCATATTGCTGCTAGATGTCACGCTCCTAACTCAGATGCCAGATCGCTGTGCCCTAATATAAAACCTGAGTTATCTTTATCGGAGTCCTGAATACTTTTGTGCACCAGGGTCTCCTATCTATATGAACTCACAGTCTTAATACAAAATCTGACTTGACTTTTGTTTCCTCCAGAATACTGAGTTCTAAGTGAACAAAAATTGGCATCATTTTTCTGGGTTTTAAGAGAAATTCTTTTTTTGGCTTCATTAGAAAAATTACCTCTAAAGGAACATATTAATACAGAAATAGCACAATTTTTGTTTAGTACTTAAATTTTCCTAGGCAGGATGATGAAATTTAATTCCTCTCCCCTAAGTTTATGTATTGGTATACTAGGTTTACAAACTAACAACCTGAAGCTGATAGTAATGTAGATTTTGCTTAAAGGACTGAAAAAAAAAAAAAAAAAAAACAGGTCAGATTCTACCTCAGAAATGAAGGGTAAATGAAAAATGCAAAATAAAAATGGAATAAAGGCAGCTTTAAGAAATGCCTAAAAGTTAGACACCCAAAAAGGTGATACCATAGTACAGTTCATTCCTTAGAAAGTCATTTGCTAATTGTACACAGAGGTCCAATACCCAAACAAGCACTGACAGATGCAGCATTAGGTACCTTTTACTTCAATGGATAAAAAGCAATGGTCACACAGAACTCAAACAAATGGGAGTAAATATGACTATATTTACCAGAGATCTGTATACCAGAGATGTCTTAGCAATTCCATATTCCTCAATGAGTATAACTTGTAAAAAATCAACCATGGTTCTGAATACCCATTCACAGTTGATTCAGCAGTGCAACTGAGGTCAGAGACTGGCTATCTGTGACAGGCAGAAGCTTATGGCAGTCCTCCATTCCAAGTGGAAGAGCTAAGGGTAGAGTCATGTCAGAAAGCTTCATGTCTACAGTTTCTTACAAAGTACTTTTTTATATGGAATCCTGTTCACTCAAAGTATGATCATCTACATTGGAATCTGGAGTTCTGTCTGTACCAGGATGGACCTTTGTTTTGTGCTTCTTTAAAATTTTAATGTCTGTACAAGACTTTCCACATAATTTTAAAAATTGGTCTTTCTCTTCTATAGGATGGAAAAGTTCCTCTCCTGAGGAAATAAAACTTTTCCCACAAATACCACATACGTATGGCTTTTCACTCATATGTTTTCAAGAAGAATGTGTGATTAGTGAACTAGAAATGGCAAATGCTTTCCCACAGGTGTCACACACGTAAGGCTTCTCTCCAGCATGCCTACGTACATGATAGGTCAGTGTGCTGGCTTGGGCAAATCTATGCCCACATCTCTCACAGACATACACTGGCTTCTCTCCGCTGTGCTTCCTTGCCTGAATCTTGAGATTGCTAGAAATTGCAAACTGTAAATTGCATATTTATAGGCTTTTACCTCACCATGATGCATGGGACCATAGAAGACCAGCTGACATTTCTGAGCACATCCTTTACCACAGAGTTCATGTTTGTATGGCCTTTTACCTGTATGAGTTCTTACATGTTGTCTTCAGCTGGTTACATAGGATAAAAAGCCTTTCTACACAAGTGGCATACATAAGGTTTGACACCTTTGTTTTTTTTTTTCTTTCTTGTTTCTTAACAATCTAGCCTTACTCAGCAGGAAGCTTTATGTATCACATATCTTTACCATCAAAGCCCAAGGGCTGTGCAGCAATGGAGTCTTCAGGCTCCTTTCCCATTTCTTCTTCATTTTTTGTTCCTTCCCATTCCTAAATACAACCAAACTCGGTGGATGCTTCAAGTCGCTGTCTCATTTCCTGAGTTATTTCTTCATACACACTCACCCCACTATGACTCCAACATTTCTATTTCTGGACAAGACCCAGTCCTGATTAACAGACATACGATACTGCAGCTGCCCTCCACAGCTCTCCTTAGTGTTGAGTAGACATCCGGTTTCAACACACCCAAGTTATCTTTTCTCCTGCAACTTGTCCTACTCAGAGACTTGCTCCTAGCTAATGGCATATCCAGGCTTCTAATTGCCCAGTCTGACTCATATTGCCAGTTGCCTGCACACTGTAGACTTCCTCAGCCCTTAGCCATAGTCCCAGCTTGATATCTTAAAGTGAGTGCATCCTGACTCTTTTCAAGGCTGAGGTGATTGCTAGTCATCAAAGACTGGAATGTCATCATAAGAGTAACCCCAGTAGCCTTTGGAAGATTTGACACCTGTATGTATTCTCATGTGTCTTCTCAAGCTGCTAGCCTCTGAAAACACTTTGCCACATGTGTTAATACGCTGGCTTGGCCTTGACATAGCTCTGATCTAGCTCTTCCCCAGAACTCTCCAGCTCATGAGGACTCTTTACACTGGCTATGTTAGACATAGAGTGTTCCTTCAGAGCACAATGTGGCTGTGATTTTCCACATTTCCATTCCATTGTAACAGTTTGCACAATATCTTGTGGTGGAAAAGTATTTTCTACAACTGAGGTCAACTCCAGTTCTGAATTACAATTTCCTTGGGCAACTTGTTCAGCTACAGGTGTGGACAAATTATTTGTTATCTAGGAGTAGTTCAGTAGCCCCACTCTCTAAAGTGTCACTGGGATATGGCTCTGATTTCTGCCCTGTTTTCTAAAAGCTGAAGGCCTTTCTTTTCTTCCTTAACACTACTTCTTCCTTAACACTACTTGTTTGGGATTTGCCTGAACTAAATCATAGACACTTCTGATTTCTCCCCATCATTATAATCTTGAAGAGTAAAAAGAGAAGTCTGTAGATCCAAATCCATGTTTCCGGTAATGCTAGATATCTCCATTGAAGAAGGACTAGCAATAAATGCAAAATCCTCCATCTTTATCTAACATTTAGTCACCACCTCTTTCACTTTGAGATAGTCAAAACTGTCAAGGTTTAAATTTCCTATGTATATAAACTCCAAGTTTCTGAAATCCACCAGCATTCATCTAACTCTGATCAAGAAAAACATTGTTCTCAGAAGTGCTTCTGTAGATGGCACCAAAATGCTCACTAAAGGAGGCAAGCATATTCCTATGTGCTTTGAACTGGAATTATCTAATACTACAGTGCAGTCACAAAGGAATCCTGCCTCCTGCTGTTTAGTCAGGCTCTCTGTAAAAGGTACAGTGGTGTGAATACTGTATTTTGATATCAGAATGGAATTTTACCCTTGATCAGTGGCTGCCCAGAGGGAACAGTTTCTTCGCTCTCCCCCCATCTTGGGAGCAGAATTTTTGGAAGAAAGGAAGGAAAGGAAGGAAGGGAGGGAAAGAGGGAAGGAAGGAAGGAAAGGAAGGAAGGAAGGAAGGAAGGAAGGAAGGAAGGAAGGAAGGAAGGAAGGAAGGAAGGAAGGGAAAGAGTGTAGGAAGGAAGGAAGGAAGGAAGGAAGGAAGGAAGGAAGAAAGGGAGGGAGGGAGGGAGGGAGGGAGGGAGGGAGGGAGGAAGAAAGGAAGGAAGGGAGGGAGGGAGGAAGAAAGGAAGGAGGGTTGAGCCAGTAAACTGAGAAGGGAGCTTCTAAAAATCACATGAATCCTAAAAATCCATGAATGTCCAGTCACTGTCCCCCAATAAAGTGTTGATTGGCTCTGGGATGACAGGAAATTCATAGTTTCAGCCACAGAGAAAGGGAAAACCTACAACACTCCTTAAAGGATGTTATTCTTAGCCTTGAAGATTTTCCTAAAATATTATACAATAATTAAAAGTATCAGGCTGGTGTAACTCAGCCTTTCTGGATGCTTAACGACCATACTTAATGCCCATAAATGAATTTTTTTTTTGTCTTTTCGAGACAGGTCTCCCTGTAGCCCCAGCTGTCCTGGAACTCACTCCGTAGACCAGGCTGGCCTTGAACTCACAAAGATCCACCTGCCCCTGCCTCCTGAGTGCTAGGATTAAAGGCATGTGCCACCACACCTGGTGGTAAATGAATTTTTTAAAAATAAAATCATGCAAGCCGGGCGTAGTGGCACATGCCTTTAATCCTAGCACTTGGGAGGCAGAGGCAGGTGGATCTTTGTGAGTTCAAGACCAGCCTGGTCTACAGAGTGAGTTCCAGGACAGCTGGGGCTACAAGGAGACCCTGTCTCGAAAAGGCCAAATAAATTAATTAATTAATTTAATTAAATTAAATTATGCCTCTGTGCCAGTAACCGGGCATGACTTTATTGACTTTGGATTTCTGGAATATGATGGTGGGTATGTATGCATCTTTTAGAGTACTATAAAATTAAAATGGAAAAGTGTGAATCAAGAAATATGATATGGACATACAGTTTGTTTGCAGAAGATACAATTTTAAGAGGCTGGTGTAACTTAGTCTTTCTGGATGCTTAACGACCATACTTAAAGCCCATACCAATTTGGCAGAGGGACCTAAAGGATAACTTTGTTCCTTACCCTCAAAGGTCAACTAAGTCTTAGGGGACTATCATGGGGGCATCTCTTGAAATGTTCTGCAAATGTGTGTCACCAGTCTTCCTAACTGTTAGTGTGCTTGACTTGGAGATCCACTAATGGGACTTCAGCCATGTCCAGTCTATTAAGAGGAAAGTCTGCTTGTGCTTCAAAAAGGGAAGCCTGGTCTATCAAGACCTGATTTTGTCCTAGAGTGGATGGAACTGGTAAATGAAAAGCTGAAAGGAGACAGGGGCTCTCCCTGCAAAAAAAAACAAAAACCCAAGTGACCCCTGAGGACCAGATCCTCAGCTGACCTTAAGAAAACAAAAGCCTTGTCTGAAATACACAAAACATCAATAAAAGCATAAAAAAAAAGAAAACAAAAACCTTGGTTAATCTGGCCTTAAGCATCCAAAAGGAAAGTAAAACCAGAAATAATCAGTAAGGCCTGAGAAATTATACTTCAGATATAAAACTTGAGAGCTTAGTAAAAAGACAAAAAGAAAAAGAGAGAGCATTGTTGTTTGGCCTGTCTTCAATTCTTACTGGCAAGTACACCTACTCTGTGACTACCACTGCTTTTGCCATTCTTCAAAGACATGAGACACAGCTTTTTGACCCTCCAATATGGACTGAAGACTCATGTCTCTCTAAGAATCCTCCAAACCTTCAATGCCAGATAGGGACTACTGAGATATCCAGCTTGTGGACTGAGCAGATACTGGGATTTCAGCCTCATCAGAGTATAGTCTGCCATTGTTGGACTACCCAGGCTGTATCATGGAGGCCAGTACAGGAAGATCAAGACAGGACCTGTGCTTACTGGACCTCATTTGAGTGACCATGGGAGGGAAAGACCCCAGTGTGGAGCACAAGGACAAGGTTGTTTGGGCTTGCCAAGGAGGAGCCTTCAAACACTTCCTTAAGGAAAACATGACATCTTTTAGAAAAAAAAGAAAATCCTCCAATTCAGGTGATATGTGTATGTATATATTTATGTTTGTATGTAATCATATTTATATATATATATATATATATATATGCAAGACAAGTTGGAGACAACAACAACAAAAGAACTGGAAAAAACAAATGAACAAACAAACAAAAAACTCTGGAAAGACTCAGAAAAAGATGCAAGACAAGTATGGCAGAGTGCAGGAACTTTGGTGGGGGGTGGGGGGCATGTAAAGGGAAGTGACTCTAAATTCGATTGAGAAATAATGTATGATGTATGGAAAAAGTTTAATGACAATTTTAAAAATTTTTAAATAAAAATAAACAAATCATAATTCCATTAAGTTGCTATATTAATACAAGTAGATACCAAGAGAAGACCAAAGGAGTTGTCAAGGTAAGCCTGAGGTAAAGAAAGCCACCGGTGGGCTACTGAAGACAGCTAAATCGAATCTAAGTTGAAGAATGTATATGTTTTACCCAGGAGGTAGTGTACAGGAGTTGGTTAGGGAAGACTGGTGTTACAGAGTGCATTATGTCTTCTATAATTCATGTTTCAGTGTTTCCATAACTGTATATTGCAGATATGGCCTTGTTGCATCATTTTTCCTAGGGAAGATCATCCCAGATAGAAAGATTAACACTAGACCTAAGTCACAATTCCATCAAAATCCAACTTTGTGAACCAATAAATTTGTTTATTAATGTTACAGGAGCTTGGGTGAGACTATTTAAAGGAATATGGGTGATACACACAGTCATATCATCAAAAAGCCCTGTTCTGGAGTTACCTACCTTTCAACTTGCAGGCAGTTATAACACTCAATGATGACTCTTCTCCCCATCCACCAGCACTTACTCACTATCTGTATATCCTTAGGAGGGAGTTTTAGAAGTTTTCTTGTAAAGTTTCATGGGCCTGCTGTGTCTTGAGAGTATCTTGAGCCTGTTGACTTCCACCTCCCTCTAGAAGAGGATGTTTCAATCCCTAGAAAATAGCTCTACTAGAGTTGGCTACTAAAGAAGTAATTAGGATTAAATAACATTACAGAGTAAGGCCTTTTATTTATTTTTTTATTGATGCTTTGTGTATTTCATACATCATTTTCCAATTCAGTTCAGGCATATATCCCCTTCCCTTCCCCCCACCCCACCCCTACCCATCCCAGATCATGCATTCTGCCATAACTTTTCTGCATCTTTCTCTGCTTTTTTGTTTTGTTTTGTTTTGTTGTCATTTTTTTAACAACAAGTGATAATTTGTGAGTACAAGCATCCTTCATATAAAACCAATTTGCAAGCAGTTGTGCCCAAACCCACACAGTTCATGGGTCCCACCATCCAGCACGGGGGGCTTGTATGTTCAATCAAGTTGATCAAATGAGTGTCCAGTCTATATTGTTGTAGTTTCACCATTCACCCCAATCGCAGCCCTTACATTCTACAGTGCCCCCTCTTCCACAAATTGTTCCCTAGGCTTAGAAAAGGGGCACAGGTGGATGAGAAGCAAAACAGTCTACTTTCTCTGGAGCTGTTGTCTTGGTCTCTAGTCAATTCTGGCTGTTTTCTTTCATGGGCTGCCAGCTTGTCCAGGCATAGCCTTTCAATCCTACTAATGAAGCACATGCAATTAGATATATAGGTATTTAAACAGTATAATATATGCCATACTCTGGTCCTGAGCAGGGCAGGGGTCAGGAGCAGCCTGCCACTGCCCCAGGAAGGTAAACTTAGGGCATTGGCCCGCGGGTGCAGAGTAAGGCCTTTGAAAGTGTCCTTATAAAAGATCCAGAGTGCTCACTCTCCACAAGGCTGTAGGAGGATATAGAAGAAGGTTGTTTCTGACAAGCCAAGAATAAAGCCCTCAACTGGAACCAAATGTCCAGTAACCCTAAGCCTTCAGAATCTTGAGAAAACACATTTCTGTTACTTAAATAACCATATAAGATGTTTTTATGGCAGGATGGGTAGACTAAGACTGTCAACAAGAAGGTACAGATAATTCCAATTAGAGAGAGTAAAATCTGACTAAATTCATGGAAGAAAGAATGAGTATAATTTCATATTGCTATAACATAAAATCAAAAGCAAAATGAGGAAGATTGGCAGCAGGAAAATAACGAGGTGGCAGGAAAATAATAATGGGTGAAGCCGCTTATTGGGAATCCTTAAATATGATGCCAAATAAACTAAGTTTTCTACTAAAATAGTAGTGAGAAATAAGTGCCAAATTCACATGACAGTAGTTATGGCATTTTAAACATTATTTTTATCCAATGCTTATGGATTGCATAAATTATGAGTCTGATTTGAACATAAACAGAGAATGAGAGATTTATTAGGAAGATGTCTCAGACTTCCAGTTTAAAAAATGATGAAGCCTTAAACTAGTACCATAAAATCAAAAATGAAAAGTCAGAAATGGATCTAAAAATATTTGATAAAGTGAAAGTACACTTAGTTTTCTCTAAAGGTGAGAAATAAGAAAAGAGGTGTGAAGAATTGTTCTCAGAGGTATAGATGTAGCCAGGAGTTTAAGGACTTGAAGTGTATACGGTTTGAGGGGTCTTCATCATAGAAAATAATACAAAAGTATAGAGTAAAAACTTATAGGTCCTTCTTAAAATGTTTTATTTCATAATGCATCCACAGTCACTGGTATGTTATGAGGTTGAAATATTGGGTAGATCATGTGCTAGGCATAGGGAGAAGCTCAGTTAACATGCAGAGGGAGAAAGGATTAAGAAGGAAGGTGGTGTGTTTAGTTGGAGAATACACATATACACATTAGAAAAGTAGAAATGGTTAAAAGAGTACTCAACCTACTAGTGTAAAGCCCTCAAAATATAGATTTCCAGGACAAGTATGCTAGCTTAAGGCTCTCAAAGAAAAAGTAGAAATTTTAATAAGAAAAATAGACAATTCAGAGCAGATAAGAACATGGTAAAGGATGAGAACCCAAGTATGAAACTCAAATTAACATTTTTTAGCTTGGGCTGAGACTCAACATAATAACTACTAGCATTCTACTTCATGGATCTATATAATAGATTAAAAAAAGAAGACTCACACAAGTGGTAAAAAGTGGGCGAAGAGGGGTAGCATTTCAACAAGGCTAGGAGATCTGAGTGTGAAGAACTGGAAGTCTGAAATAAACATGACAATGAACTTAGCACTTTTAGTAAATGTTTCTGTTGCTTTGATAAATTTTCTTTGAAATAGTGAGTAGGTAAAATTTCCACACAGTTGGTATGGGAAGTCAGACAAAAGGAATGGATTTAGACATAATGGTTAATTTGAAGTGTCTCCATAATATCACTATAGAGACATCTGTTAAACAGGTAGGTCTGTCTGTTGTTGATTTTGAAGTTGATAATATCCTTCTCTTTATGTTCCAATGGAAAGAAAAGGAAAGAAAAACACAAAGTTCCAAAATATTCTGTTACCTGGTACTGGTATGCCTAAAAAGATAAGTTCAGAATGACCAGCACACCAGGAGTGTTCTGGCCTTCAATGCTGAGTACCATCACTGCAAATGAATAAGATGCTCATCTGTAGAACTCGGGAAAAACAAGAGGCACCAGTGTAGAAGGGAATAGAACCATAAAGCAATCCTCAAATTTTTCTTTCTCCTGTCCTCCAATAATTGCCACTCTGCTTGCTATCCCTATGAGTTTGTATATTCTGGGTATTTTGTGCAGGTGAAATATGTTCTTTTCTCTCTGTCTGTTAGTTAGGATAGCATGTCTTTGAGGTTCATCCAAGTTATAGCATATATCAATACTTGACTTTCTCTATGACATTAATTTTCTGTTCCGTGTGAATACTGCACTTTCCTGATAGACTCTGATAGCAGACATATATGTTGTTTCCTCTTTCTCACTTGTGCAAATAGTGCTGCCATGAACAGGTGAATTCATATGGCATTTGAATAGCTCTTTCCAGTTATTTTGCACACATACTTAGGAGAAGAATTTCTGGGCCATATGGTAATTCTGTTTAACTTTTGGGGGAATATATAAAATTATTTTCCAGAGTGACTGAACCATTGTACATTATTATATATATGCTAACAAATTTCTGATATATTTATGGATACTTTGTTTCTGTAGCCACTCTTGTAGGAGTTATGTAGTATCTCACTGTGATTTTGGTCTTCATGTTTCTTTTTTTTTTTAATTTTTTTTATTTATTTATTTTTTTAAGGGATTCTACAATACAATGACACAGTTGTTTGCAGATAGCATTGATGTCACTCATTATGTCATACAATCAGGTAATTGATGCATTTTGCAAGTATCTATGTCCAAATTTTGAACAACCCAAGGTTCCCATAGACCAGTTGGAGAAGCTTGTATGCCCAGACATGTTGATCAATCAGGAGTCCAGACTATATTCCTGTTGTCTCATGATTCACCCCTATCTCTCCACAGCCCTTACAATCTACCACGCCTCCTCTTCTGTAGTTTGTTCCCTGGGCTTTGGGAAAGGGGCACAAGTGGGTGAGAAGAAAACAGTCTAATTTCTTTGGAGTTGTCATTTTGGACTCCAGTCTGTTCAGGTTGTTTCCCTTCATGGATTGACAGCTTTCCCAGTGATAACCTTTTTAGTCATATTAACAAAGCACAAGCTATTGGATGTACAGGCATTTAAGCAGTACCACTTATTATGTCAAGCTAAGCTGTGAGCATAGACACAGATGCTTGGATGGCATGCTAATCCACAAACTGTGGTTTCTCTATAAAGGGTGACAAGTTCTTACTGTGGCTCACAACATCGCCCAACCACCAGAGGACACAAGCTTGTGGCATCCGCTGTGAGTTATTCCTCCAAGGAGAGAGCTAATAGCCAAATAGATTTGGGATATATATAGACACTTGGCTGCCACTGTTGCACAGTATCTCCAGGCTGTTGAGGTGTAGCTGATATTGACGGAGGAGTCTTGCTTGTCTCAGGGAGACCAATATTTTGCTGTATTGCTTTAGTGGCCTTTGGTAACACTCTCTAGCATTTCAGAGGCCAGTTGTACGCTAGCAAGTGACGTCTCATAACATTTTTCATGCTCACACCAGGTCTTCGACAACAGGGACTTACTGTCTTTCTCCTTGCATATATCCCACTTATAGGCAAAAGGCCTTTATAATTTGGGGGGGTTGAATCCCCTAGCCAACATCTCCTAGGCAGAATAATTCATTGCTGATGTCAGAGCTTTCCTGTAGTAATATATTTTGCTTAATTATACAACTTATAAACACTTTACTATTGAATTTGGCTCTAGTTAGGGAAATATCCTTTCACAGTTCCTATGCCTATCAATCAGTTAATACGTTATGCCTGTTTTATAGGAAATTACCACTATAACAGTTGGCTCTAGTTTACAGTTAGGGAGTGGTTTCATTACCATCATGTTTTTCTTTTTCCTAAAAAAAGGGAGAGGTAGGAAGGTTTCTCAGCATCTGGAAGGTAAACTTCATTAGGGTCCATTATGGGTCTTCATGTTTCTTAAGACTTCCATAGGTTTGTTGGACATTAGTATATTTGAGGGGAGAAATATTTATTCAAGTCCTCTGGTCATTTTTAATTATCTTTTTGTTATTGAGTTAGAAGTGTTCTTTATATTTTAGAGACTAATCCCTTGTCAGATGGGTGACTTGCAAGTACATTTAACATATATTTTTTTTTCACTTTCTTTATAACATAATGTTCTTTAATGTAAAAATCATTTAAACATTCTAAAATCTAACTTATCTCTTTTTTGTTTGCTTGTACTTTTGTGTCATATCTAAGACTCTGTTGCCAAGTCCAAAATTTGTATTTTTGTAGAATTCTATGATTTTAGCTCTGTGTTTATATTATTGCTCTACTTTGAGTTGATTTTTCTACATAATATACTGTACAGGTTAAACATCATTCTTTTTAGTGCATATATACAGTTGTCCAATCACCCAAGGAAATTTTCTCCACATTAAATTATTGGCATCCTTGCTGAAGATCAACTAGGCATAGAATTATGGATTAATTTCTGGATTGCTTCACTGTCTACAAGGCTAGCTTTATGTCATATCTGCACTATAGTTTTATAGTCAGTTGGAATTCAGAAGTGTTCAGTATTTGATCAGTTTTAAGATTGCTTGGCTCATTATTATTCACAATTTTAAGAATCAGTGTATTTCATACCTCATCCTTCAGTCCAGTTTAGACACATTCTCCTCTCCTTGCTCCCCACCCCAGTTCATGCCTTCTGCCATACATGTCTTGCATCTTTCTCTCAGTCTTTCCAAAGTTTTTCACTGCAGAGGCTTCTTGTTTTGGGTAGAGTTTAACTGTATCAGTCAGTTCTTTGACCCAGACTTTATGGTGTTGTTGTTCCCTTTCCTTTGTATTGCTCCAACATATGCCTATATAACCATCAGATATGTATCAAAATTATGACCTCCGAGAATAAACTGTATGTTAATTCCAAAATGTGTTTAAGCATTCACATTTTCCCCTTTAATTTTATATTACTCTAAGATATGAATACTTACCTTCCACCCATATATAGTAATTGCAGAGTCTGAAAATAAGTGCTTGGTCAATTCTAGAGCCTGTTAAGAGATTCACATTATAACAGCAGAGTTGGATTTCAGATAAAAAGAAATATAACAATAATGTTCTTCAGCTTGCCTTTCAATTGAGGATTCGGTGTTAGTATCCACAAATGAAGGAAACCATTTTTGGAATTCACAATTTCCCCTTTGACATATGCATACATACCCTCTCCCCATATACCACAAATACAAAGTCTGAAAATAAGTGGTAGGTTCATTCTAGATCCCATTAAGGTATTCACATTATAATGGTACATTTGCACCAGGCATGGTGGCACATGCCTATAATCTCAACACTTGGGAGGCAGAGGTAGGTGGATATCTGTGAGTTCAAGGCCACCCTTGTCTAGATAGTGAGTTCCAGGACAGCTGGGGCTACAGGGAGACCCTGTCTTAAAAAGCCCCCCAAAATATTAATAATGGTGCAGTTGCTTTCAGGTAAAACATAGATAGATAGATAGATAGATAGATAGATAGATAGATAGATAGATAGATAGATAGATAGATATTAGTTTGCCTTACTATAGGTATTTGGTGTTAGCATGCCTTTGCTTTTCTTTTTTTTTTTTTTTTTTTTTTTTTTTGTTTTTTGGTTTTTTTGAGCAAGGGTCCCCCTGTAGCCCACTGTCTCTGGAACTCCGGTAGAGCGGTGGAGCAGGCTTGAGGCGTTGACTCAGCAAGAAGTCTTGCTGCATCGCTTGTGGGTTGTCGTGGACTCGGTTACTTCATTTAGCATAATGTCTTATAGTTCTATCCAATTACCTGCAAAGTTCATGATGTCATTTTTTTTTTACCGCTGCATAGAATTCCATTGCATAGATGTACCACATTTTCTCTATCCACTCATTAGTTGAGGGGCATTTGGGTTGGTTCTAGCTCTTTGCTATTGTGAGAAGAGCTGCAATAAACACAGATGTGCATGTATCTTTGCCCTAGGATGAGTCTTGTGGGTACATATCCAGGAGTGGTATGACTGGGTCAGGTGGTAGACTCATTTTGAGGTTTTTAAAGGTTCTCCACACTGCTTTCCATAGTGGTCATACAAGTTTACATTCCCACCAGCATTTGGTGTCTTGTTTTCATGATCTTAGCCAGTCTTATTGTAGTGAGATGATATCTTAAAGTGGTTTTAATTTGTATTTCCTTAATTATTAATGATGCAGAACACTTTTGTTTCTCAGCCATCTTTATTTCCTCACTCGTGAAGTATCTATATACTCCATCTCTTGAGTGAATCATCTGTTTTCTTCTTTGTTTTGGGGGTAGTTTATATATTCTGGATGTTAATGCTCTGTCAGATGTATCACTGGTGAAGGTTTCCTCCCACTCTGTGGGGTTTCAGCAGTTAAGAGTGCTGACTGCTCTCACAGAGGACCAGGGTTCAATTCCCAGCACCCACATGGTCTCTAAGAACCATCTTTAAGTGGGGTGTGGTAGCCCACACCTTTAATCCTGGCACTTGGGAGGCAGAGGCAGGGCTATCTCTGCGAATTCAAGGCCAGCCTGGTCTACAGACTGAGTTTCAGGACAGCTGGGGATATAGGGAGACCCTGTCTCAAAAAGACAAAAAAAAAAAAAAAAAGTAAGTCTTGTCCTATGCCTATGTCTTGTAGGTTGCTGCAACTTTTTCTAGTATCACCTTCAGAGTTTTGGGTTTCATCCTGAAGTCTTTGATCCCTTTGGAGTTGATTTTTATACAGGGTGAAAAGTAGGGGTTTAATTCTATTATTCTACAAATGGCTATCCAGTTTGCCAGCATGATTTACTGAATATTCTGTCCTTCCTCTATTGAGTCTTTTTGGGCACTTTGTCAAATATGAGGTGGCTGAAATTGTATGTGCTCAAGTTTGGATCTTCAATTTTGTTCCATTGTTCTATGGCCTGTTTTTGTGCAAGTACCAGGCTGTTTTTATTACTATAGCACTGTTATATAGTTTGAAGTATGGTATAGTTATTCCCCCTGTACTGCACTTTTGCTCAGGGTCACTTTGGATATTTGGGGTCTATTGTTTTTTCCATATGAATTTAAGGATTTTTCCCCAAGCCTATGAAGAAACTCTTGGGGATTTTGATTGGGATTGCATTGAATCTGTATATTAATTTGGGTAGAATGGACATTTTTACTATATTAATTTTTCCAGTACATCAGCATGGGAGGTCCTTCCATCTTCTGATGGCTTCTTCAATCTCCTTCTTCAGGGGTTTAAAATTTTTGTTGTAGAGATCTTTGGTGTCTTTGGTTAAGTTTGTTCCTAGGTATTTTATTGTTTCTGTGGATATTGTAAGTGGGAAGGTCTTCTTGTAGTCCTTCTCCAGTTGCTTGTTGTTGGTGTAAAGAAAGGCTACTGATTTTTCTAGGTTAATTTTTTATCCCACCACTTTACTGAAACTCTTAATCATTTATAGGTGTTTTCTAGAGTTTTTAGCATACCTTAGGTAAACTATTATATCATCTGCAAAGAGGGATAGTTTGACTTCCTCTTTCCAATTAGTACTCCTTTAATTTCCATTTCTTGCCTTATTGCCCTCGCAAGTGTTTCAAGCACTATATTGAAGAGGAATGGTGATAGGGGACAGCCTTGCTGTGTTCCTGAGATTAAGGGCAATGCTTCTAACTTCTCTCCATTTAGGATGATATTGGCTGTGGGTTTCCTCTATATGGCTTTGATTACGTTGAGGAATGTTCCCTGCAGTTCAAGTCCCTCTAGGACTTTAAGCATGAAGGACTGCTGAATTTGGTCAAAGGCTTTTTCTGCATCAATTCAGATTATTGTGTGGTTCTAAGAGCGAATTTTATATCCCTCAGTTCCTACATTTAAAAAGCAGGGAGAGGACAAATAAACAAACTAACACTGCAGCTAAAAACACTTGATAGACAACAACAAATGAACCCTAAATACAAAAGACAGGAAGGAAGAAATCACAAAAATCAGAGCAGAAATCAATGAAATAGAAACAAAGAAAACAATACAAAGAATCAATGAATACAAAATCTGGTTCTTTGAAAGAAAAAAAAGATAGATAGATCCCTAGCCCAGTTAACCAAAAGAAAGAAAGAGCAACTCCAAATCAATAATATTCATGATGAAAAGGGAAACATCACAACAGAGAAAAGATCCAGACAATCATAGGAGAATACTTCAAAAACCTATACTCTACTAAATTTGTAAACTTAAGAGAAATTGATGCATATTTGAAATGCTGGAATTCACCAAACTTAACCAAGAAGAGATTGACAGCTTAAAGAGACCATAATATGTGAGGAAGTTGAAAATGTAATAGTAAACTTCCCAACTAAAAAAAGCCCAGGTCCAGATGGTTTCACTGCAGAATTCTATAAAACATTTAAAGAGGACTTACAACCATTTTTATTATTATATGTTCAGAAGGATACAAGCAGAAGGAAACCTCCCAAATTCCTTCTAGGAAACCAGCATCACTCTAATACCAAAACCAGGCAAAGATACAACCAAAAGAGAAAGCTGTAGACCTATCTCATTAATGAAGACAGATGCAAAAATTCTCAACAAAATACTAGCAAACAATATACGGATCCACATCAAAAAGATCATCCATCATGACCAAGCTATATTCATACCAGAGATGCAGGGATGGTTCAACATATGTAAATCAATAAATATCATAAAGCAGTATTTATTATTCTTAAGGGAAAATATTGGCCTGATTTTTTTCTCTCTAAAGTATGTTACTGGATTTAGTATCAGCGTGATGCTGGCCTTATAAAATGCTAGGAAATGTCTCCTCCTATTCTTTTATTTTGGAGTAGTTGGGGAAAACTGATTTTCCTTTTGTCTGTTCAGCATAATTCTCTGCTGAAGTCTAATACTGGACATTTCTTAGTGGGAAGACTGATTACTGATTAAATCTCAATGTCTCTCTGTATATGTATGTGCAGATTTCCTCTTTTTAAAACCAATTTTAGTAGTTTTTGCAATTATAAGACTTTTTTCATGTAGGTTACTAATTTGTTTATGTACACTTATTTATATAGTCTTTAATAATCCATTTTATTTCTGTTACTTTAATAGTAAGGTGTTCACTTTCATACTTTATTTTTCATCTTTTTTTTTCTTTTTTGTAGCCAGTCTATCTGAAAGTTTATTAATTAGATATTTTTGTTTCAATGACCCTGTTTTTTTAAATAATCATACTTTTGTTTCATTGGTTTCATTATTTTATGTGCTATTTCATTTATTTATGCTCTAAGGTTTATTGTTTCCTTATTCCTGTCAGCTTTGGCTTTAAATTGATCTTTTTTAGTTCTGAAAATTTAAGCTAGTTTATTGATTTAAAGTTACTTTTGATAATGCAGTTATTTGTAACTATAAATGCAAATTTGAGAAAAGACTTTGATGTGTCCCGTAAGCTTAGGCAATGCTGTGATTTTGTTACCTCTTCCCTTTGAGTATCATCTAATTACCTTTGTTATTTCTTCCCTGGCCTACCATCACCAATGTATTGGTTTACATGTTTGCTTTACATGTTTGTGTAAATTTTCCAGTTTTACATCTATTAGTGATTTCTATTTTCAATCCATTGATGTTGTAGAAGTCACTTTGCAAGGCTAAGTAGTCCTTCTGAATTTATTGAGACTTGCATCATGTCCTATATTGTCTATACTAAATATTGTTCCATGTGTGATTGAGAAGTCTATGTGTTCTACTAGAATTATACTTTGATACATAAAGTACATGGAATTATAGCAGAAAGTGTTTGATTAAAATATAGATATTAAACATTTTATATACATGGCACAGTAATACATGGTCTTTTAAATTAAAACCTGAAGTAAACTGCTATAATTTCAAAGTAGTAATAGATATAAACAATATTTCAATGTATCTACAATAATATGAAATATATTGGTGATGTATATTGTTTACAATGTCCTGAGTTCCACAAATATTACTGTGGTGTTAGTAGTCAAGTGATCAATTTTAAGTAAGGTTGAGAGTTTAGTTAATATCAATATGCCTATTTCTCCTACCCAACTTAATAGACAAACTTAAGTTTATCTCCCAACTCTCTGGAGGCTAAGAACTATAAGTTGAAAACAAACAAAGAGGGGGATCTCCCAAGACCACCTGAAGCACAGGAGTGTCCAAGTGGATTCTTTGGAGAACCTTCAGAACAGAAAGGGAAGAGTGAGTTGGACTTCCAATAGAAAGCCTAGAGCTTAAAGAAGTCAACACTCCATAAGCAAGGAGTAAAGGAGAAAAACAAATCAATCAAACAAACAATGAAGGCATCTGAAGGAGGAAAGAGAAGCAAGCCTTCAACACAGTGAAGAAGCATTTAGGATTCACACTTGAATACAGGCAAGGAGAAGCCCATATCCCAGGGACACAAAGAAGAGACAACATGGGAAATGCTAGATAATCCCACACCAAGCTCTACCAAAACTGTGGAAGATTCCTACAGTGGGAACCCCTGGGGATGGCCCAGGACACAGATATTAGAAGGACAACTGTGAACATACTTAAAGAAGTACAAGATTATAAAGAGTAAATCAAAGAATTATGAAAAGAGAATGAAGAACTCAAGAAGGACCTAGAGAGAGAGAGAGAGAGAATGACAAACTCCAGAAGGAAGTGGAAACACTGAAAGGGTCCCATGTTGAAAAAGATAAGGAAACCACACCACATCATAGTTAAAATGCTAGACACCTAAAACAAAGTCAAAATCCTTAAAGCCACAAGAGAAAAACAACAAGTGACCTATAAGGGGAAACCTATCAGAATTACAAATGACTTTTCAACGCAAACTATGAAAGCAAGAAGAATGTGGACTGTTAAAGGACAAGAGATGCCAACCCAGGTTACTATACCCTGCAAAAATGTCGATTATAGTTGAAGGAGAGAGAAAAACCTTCCATGACATAAACAAGATGAAAGAATACATGTCCAGAAAACCAACCCTTCAGAGAATACTTGAAGTAATTCAAAGGACAGAAGAAAGGAGCAACCATTCCCAGGCATCTAGAAAGAGAAATCAATAAAAGCATAAATGCAGAAGTATAAACCTAAACCAAAACTGCAAAAGGATAATAAGGCAAAAGGAAGCAACACAAACCTATCAGTCATAACCTTAAATATTAATGGACTAAATTCCCCAATCAAAAGACGTAGACTGGAAGATTGGATTAGGAAACAGAACCCATCGATATGCTGTCTACAAGAAACACATCTTACCTTCAAGGACAGGCACCACCTTAAAGTGAAAGGATGGAAAAAATTATTCCAAGCAAATGGTACCAAAAAGAAAGTAGGTCTTGCTATTTTAATATCAGACAAAATAGACTTCAAAGTAAAAGAAATCAGAAGAGACAAAGAAGGCCCTTACATTTTTATCAAAGGAAAAATTCACCAAGAAGATTTCACAATTATGAATATATATGCACCAAACTCTGGTGCACCAAACTGTATAAAGACAATTCTCCAGGACCACAATTCACACACTAACCCCAGTACACTCATAGTAGGGGACTTCAACACCCCACTGAACCCTCTGGACAGGTCAACAGGACAAAGAATAAACAGAGAGACATCTGAACTGAACGATATGATACACCAAATGGACCTCAGAGACATCTACTGAATATTCCACCCTAATAACAGAGAATACACTTTCTACTCAGCACCCCACAGAACATTCTCCAAAATCAACCACGGGGCTAGAGAGATGGCCTAGCGGTTAAGAACACCGACCACTCTTACAGAGGACCCAGGTTCAATCCCCAGCACCCACATGGTGGCCGAGAACCGTCCGAAACTCCAATTCCAGGAGAACTCCAGTTCCAGGGGAATCTGACACCCTCTTCTGACCTCCGTGGCATTGCACGACATGGGTGCACAGACCTGCATGCAGACAGTACATTCATGCACATACAGAAATAAAAAAATAAAATCAACCACATCCTGGGACACAGAAGAAACCTACACAAATACAAAAAGAGTGACATAATTTCATGCATTCTATCAAACCACAGAGCAATAAAGCTCAATATCAACACCAGGATAAGCCCTACTATCTACAAGAACACATGGACTAAACAACACACTCTTGAATAATGAATAGGTCAAGGAAGAGATAAAGAAAAAAATAACTCTCTGCTTCCTGTGCTCATTGGGAGATGTGACCCTCGGCTTGCTGCTCCAGCCCTGGGCACCATGCCTCCTGCCACAATAGACTCTAATTCTCTGGAACCGTCAATCCCCATTTGTGTGCTTTATGACATGTATTGATTTGTGTATGTTGAATTATCCCTGCATCTCTGTTATAAATCCGACTTGGTCAGGTTGAATGATCTTTTTTATGAGTGCCTGTCAAAAGCTTCTGTACAGTAAAAGAAACAATCAAAGAAGTGAAGAGAAAACCACAGAGTGGGAGGAAACCTTCACCAGTGATACATCTGATAGAGCATTAACATCCAGAATATATAAATTATTCAAAAAACAAAGGAGCAAGAAAATAACTCTATCAAAAGATGGAGCAAAAAGCTGAATAGAGAATTCACGAATGAAGAAGTGAATATGGCTGAGAAACATCTCAGAAACTGTTCAACATTGCTAATAATTAAAGAGATGTGAACGAAAACCAGCTTAGACTGGTTTCCGTTCACATCTCTTTAATTATTTTTGTTTTAGACTAAGATAAGGAAAACAAATGACACCAAATGCTGGAGAGGTTGTGGGGAATTGCTGGTGGGAATACAAAGTCGTACAACCCCTATGGAAAGCAGTGTGGAGAACTCTTAAAAGACTGAAAATGAGCCTACCACTTGACCCAGTCATACCACTCCTGGACTCATCCTATTGCAGCTTGCAGTGATACATGCATATCTATGTTTATTGCAGCTCTTCACAATAGCGAAGAGCTGGAAGCAACCCAAGTATCCTAAAACCGATGAGTGAATAAAGAAAATGTGATACATCTACACAATGGAGTTCTATGCAGCAGTAAAGAAAGATGACACTGGGTCTGGAGAGATGGCCTAGCGGTTGAAAGCACTGACTGCTCTTGCAGAGGACCAGGGTTCAATCCCCAGCACCCACATGGTGGCTGAGAACCATCTTTGGCTCCAGTTTCAGGGGAATCCAATGCCCTCTTCTGACCTCCTTGGCATTGCATGACACGGGTGCACAAACCTACATGCAGACAGTACATTCATACACATACAAAAATAAATAAAAATTAATTAATTAATTAATTAATTAATTAAAAAAAGAAAGATGACACCATGAACTTTGCAGATAAATGGATGGAACTAGAAGCAATTATGCAAAATGAAGTAATACAGTCCCAGAAAAATAAACCAAGGAATAGTATCCTTCATCTGTGGATGATAGCACCAAATCCCTAGTTGTAAAGCAAACTGAGCAACATCATCTTATATTTCTTTTTATTTGAAAGCAATGCTACTATTAAAATGTGAATCCCCTAATGGGCTCCAGAATTAACATACAACTTATTTTCAGACTTTGTCATTTTGGTATATGGATGGAGGGTATGTATGCATATTTTAGAGTAATATAAAATTTAATGGAAAAATGTGAATTTCTAAAGACATTTTAGAATTAATTTATAGATTATTTTCAGTCATCATAATTTAGGTATATGTGTGCATATTTAGAGCAATACAAATTGGAAAGAACAACAACAACAACAAATGAACTGGATCAAAGAACTGACTGAAACAGTAAACTTCTGCTCTAAACAGTAAGCCTCAGCAAAGAAAAACTTTAAAAAGACTAAGAAAAAGTTGCAAGACATGTATGACAGAATGTATGAGCTCGGGTGAAGTGGGGACATGGAAGGAGAAATGAGTCTAAACTGGAGTGAGAAATGTTGTATGAAATGCACAAAACTTCAACTAAAAAATTAAAATAAAGAAAGAAAGAAATAAAAACATTCCTGGAACTGAATGACAATGACAATACAACACAACAAAACCTATGGGATACCTTAAAAGCAGTCCTAAGAGGGAAGTTTATAGCCCTGGGTAGCTACATTAGAAAAACAGAAAGAGCACAAGTGAATGATCTAACACTGCAGCTAAAAGCTCTTGAGAGGCAACAACAGATGAACCCTAAACACAACAGACAGGAAGAAATAACAAAAATCAGAGCAGAAATCAATGAAATAGAAACAAAGAACACAATACAAAAAAATCAATGAATCCAAAAGTTGGTTCTTTTAAAGAATAAACAAGATAGCCCAGTCAACCAAAAGAAAGAAGGAAAAAGTCCAAATCAATACAATCTGTGATGAAAAGGGAAATATCACAACAGACAATGAAAAGATCCAGAAAATCATACAGGAATATTTGAAAAACCTATACTCTACCAAGTTTGAAAACTTAAAAGAAATGGATGAATATCTGAAATCCTGGGAATCACCAAAACTCAACCAAGAAGAGATCGACATCTTAAACAGACCCATAATATATGAAAAAATTGAAGATGTAATAAGAAACCTCCCAACTATAAAAAGCCCAAGCCCAGACAATTTCATGGCAGAATTCTATAAAACATTTCAAAAAGACTTACAACCATTATTACTGAAATTGTTTAGAAGGATACAGAGAGAATTCTCCCAAATTCCTTCTATGAAGCCAGCATCACTCTATTACCAAAACCAGGCAAAGATACAACTAAGAAGGAGAACTATAGGCCCATCTCCCTAATGAACACAGATGCCAAAATTCTAAACAGGATACTGGCAAATTGCATACAGACCCACATCAAGAAGATCATCCATCATGACCAAGTTGGACTCATACCAGAGATGCAGGGATGGTTCAACATATGAAAATCAATAATCATCAAGCATATAAATGGACTGAAAGAAAAAAACCACACTACCATCTCAATTGATGCAAAAAAAAAAGCCTTTGACATAATCCAGCATCCCTTCATGCTTAAAGTCCTAAAGGGAATTGGATCAGAGGGACCATTTCTCAATGTAATCAAAGCCATATACAGGAAACCCACAGCCAATATCATCCTAAATGGGGAAATGAGAGAAACATTCCCTTTAAAGGTAGAAACTTGGCAAGGCTGCCCCCTGTCACCACTCCTCTTCAATATAGTGCTTGAAACACTTGCTAGAGCAATAAGGCAAGAAAAGGAAATTAAAGGAGTACTAATTGGAGAAGATGAAGTCAAGCTATCCCTATTCGCTGATGATATGATTGTTTACTTAAGGGATGCTAAAAGCTCCACCAGAAAAATCCTAGAAACGATTAACAGCTTCAGCAAAGTGGCAGGATACAAAATTAACCTAAAAACATCAGTAGCCTTTTTTTACACCAACAGCAAGCAACTGAAGAAGGAATTCAAGGAGAACTTCCCACTCGCAATAACCTCAAAAACAATAAAATACCAAGGAACAAACCTAACCAAAGATACCAAAGATCTCTTCAACAAAAATTTTTAACTCTTGAAGAAAGAAATTGAAGAAGACATCAGAAGATGCAAAAACCTCCCATACTCATGGATTGGGAAAATTAATATGGTAAAAATATCCATTCTACCCAAACTCTTGTAAAGATTTAATGCAATCCTAATTAAAATCCCCAGGAGTTTCTTCACAGGCTTGGAAAAAAAGTGCTTAATTTCATTTGGAAAAACAAAAGAGCCTGAATAGCCAAAGCAACCCTGAGTGAAAAGAGCAATACAGGGGTATCTCTATACCAGACTTCAAACTATACTACAGGGCTGTAGTTATAAAAACAGCCTGGTACTGGCACAAAAATAGACCTGTTGACCAATGGAACAAAACTCGTCAACAATTGACAAATGGGACCTCATTAAACTCAAAAGCTTCTGTACATCAAAAGAAACAATCAAGGAAGTGAAGAGAAATCCCACAGAGTGGGAGGAAACCTTCACCACAGAAACATCTGACAAAGCATTGACTTCCAGAATATATGAACAACTCAAAAAACAAAGAAGAAAGAAAGCAAATGACCCACTCAATAGATGGAGAAAAGAGCTGAACAGAGACTTCACAAGTGAGGAATTAGTGATGGCTGAGAAACATCTTAAGAAGTGTTCTACATCATTAATCATTAAGGAAATGCAATTAAAACCACTTTAAGATATCATCTTACTCCAATAAGACTGGCTAGGATCAAGAAAACAAATGATACCAAGTGCTGGAGAGGTTGTGGGGAAAGGGGAACACTCATCTACTGCTGGGAGAATGTAAACTCATACAAGCCACTATGGAAAGCAAGTGTGGAACGCAACACTTGAGAATTGGAATGAACTTGCCCACCTGACCCAGCCATACAATCCTGGGCTGTATATCACAAGGATCTCATTCTGAGCAGAGATACATGACATGCTTTGTTTTTGTAGCTCTCTTCTCTTCACAATAGCAAGGAGCTGGAACCAACCCAAATGCCCCTCAACTGACGAGTGGATAGAAAAAATGTGGTACATCTACACAATGGAGTTCTATGCAGCAATAAAGAAAGATGACATCATGAGCTTTGCAGGTAAATGGCTGGAGCTAGAAAATATGCTGAGTGAAGTAACACAGTCCCAGAAAAACAAACAATGAATGGTATCCTTCATCTGTGGATGCTACTGCCAATTACCTAGTTACAATGGTTGCATTTGACATGGACGGCAAAGTATGTAAGCTGAAGTTTGATCTTTATAGTGAGCAAGTATGGTATGAGCACAAGTTTGCTCCATTCAACAGTGTGATGACCCCACACCAGTGCACTACCTGCAGTTCAAGGAAATGTCTGACCTCAATAAATACAGCACTCATCCTCAGTCTCCAGAACTGTATGTGGCAGCTAGTAAGCACTTCCAGCAAGCAAAAATGATAATGGAAAATATCCCCAACCCAGACCCTGAGGTAAATAGAATTTTAAAGGTTGCCAAACCCAACTTTGTAGCTATGAAGCTGTTAGCAGGAGGACACAAAAAAGAATCAAAGGTTCCTCCTGAATTTGATTTTTCTGTTCACAAGTATTTTCCAGTTGTGAAACTTGTTTGAAAGAGACTACAGAGATGACCGTGTCCACTCTTTGGGGTACATCTACAAGTCTTACCACATAACATGAAGTGAAATGGATTTCTTTGATAACAGCCCATATAAGGAATATTTTTAGTTTGACACCTTTACCTGAAATGAGTGAAAACTGCTGTTTTAAAGTAGTTTATTCTACAGAGTGAGTTCCAGGACAGCTGGGGCTACAGGGAGACCCTGTATCAAAAAGACCAAGAAAAAAAAAAGAGATAAAGTAGTTTATTAGGCTGGAGAGATAGCCTAGCGGTTAAGAGCACTGACTGCTCTTACAGAGGACATGGGTTGGATCCCCAGCACCCACATGGTGGCCGAAAACCGTCTGAAACTCCAATTCCAGGAGAACTCCAGTTCCAGGGGAATCCGAGACCCTCTTCTGACCTCCGCGGCATTGCACGACACGGGTGCACAAACCTGTATGCAGACAGTACATTCATACACATACAGAAATAAATAAAATTAAATTTAAAAAATCTAAAAAAAATAAAGTAGTTTATTATGTTCCATGGGTAAAACTGGTCTTAATGAATGCATCGATGAATGTTATATGGTTTTATTACAAGCTTAATTAATTATAAATCATTTTTATAAATAAATAAATTAGCAAAAAATCCCTTATTTAGAGGCTAGAGAGATGCCTCATCAGTTAAGCTAGCTACACTTCCAGTGATAATGGGTTCATGTCAGTTGTTTCTATGGTCTGTTGGTCCTTTGATCACTCACGGCTGCAATCCACACGCTGTTCTTCCCTCTTAGATCCACAGTGGCAGCTTCATGAGGCTGCAAGCTTCAAGCTGTCTCCTGCCTGCAGGCCAACAGTCTCTAGGCTTAGCTCTGGCAAGGAGAGGGGAGGGAACTGTGGAAGTTACCCGATGGGAAATGAAAGAAAGACACGGACTCAGCAGGAGAAGGTCCAGGAGGAAGACTCAGTTTTATTCATGCCAGTGTTTATATACTAAAAGCTACTGTTCAAAAAAGAATCAAAGGTTCCTCCTGAATTTGATTTTTCTGTTCACAAGTATTTTCCAGTTGTGAAATTTGTTTGAAAGAGACTACAGAGATGACCATGTCCACTCTTTGGGGTACATCTACAAGTCTTACCACATAACATGAAGTGAAATGGATTTCTTTGATAACAGCCCATATAAGGAATATTTTTAGTGTGACACCTTTGGAATTGGGGGGCAGGTAGAAGGGAAGGGCGAGCCACCTTGGCTCCTACTGGGGTGCTGCAGAGCTCCTGTTTGTGCAACCGGTAAACTAGAGGTGTGACATTTTGCTCAATATCTTCAAGGGAAGGAGCCATCCAGTTCTGGAACTTTGCAGAGATAGGCCAGGCAGGAAAAACACTGCAATATCCTGACCTTATGGAGCTATAGATAACTCACAGAGACAACTGAATGCCCAGAGATATCAGATAACTCTCGGAGGTTCCTCTGGACAGGTTTTACAGGTCCTTGCCTTGAGCCAGGCAAAGTTTCATTCCTACAGGTCCAGGTGCCCCCCCCATAGGATGGCCAACAACCATTTATAATTCCAGTTCCAGGGGATCTGATGCTCCTCTTCTGGCTTCTGCAGGTCTTGCATGACATGGATCCACTTACACACATGCAGGCAAAACGCTAAATACACATGAAATAAAATTTCTCTTTGGAAAGTATGGTATTAAACCCTCACCTAAATAGTTTTTCTAGAGCACCAAATACCTTATGTATCTCCTTGACACAGGTCACTCCAACCTAGAGAGCCAACATTAGAGTTTTCTTCTGGTGTCATCCTGGCCCACAGTCATTATCAGTGTGGGTTATCCCAGGGTTCTGAATGCCACCAGGTGGAAGAAAGACACTGAAACACTTACTCTGATACTGTTTTGTTTTAATCTTAGAAAACAGCTCAACAGAGAAACCTTCAGGCCATCAGTAAGGGTAGAAAAAGAAGTCATATATCTAAGGCATAATTAGTATTTGTAAAACACCAAGAGGTCTCTGTAGAAATGGCCTTGGGTAGAAGCAAATTAGTATTTTTAATTATTATCATTAAAAATAGAATATTTAAAGGAAATGGCCTGAAAGCCATCTGGCTCAAGCACATTCCTGAGGGAGACCATAAGCACTGGGAGGGGAGCAAAAAGAACATGCAGAGTGAATGGAGCCATTTATAGCTTCTCAGGGCTTGTGTTTAGGTCATTAACTGAAAAGCGCATTTGGAAGTTAAGCTAAGCACCCAGAGACTCAAGGGCAAGAATTAGTGAATTGTTTTTAATGTTTGAAACACTTTTTTTCATATTTTGAAATTAAAAAATGTGGCATTATATATCAGATATATCATCTTCACAATTTCATTTAATCGAGGGATGTGAAACAGGCATTTCAGACATAATTTTATTTACATGCAGACATGGCAATGATTTTATTTCAATAGCTCTTTGTGAATAATAGTTTCTCCTCAACTTAGCTTGATTTTATGCTGATGGATAAAATAGTATTTGTGTAGTAGTACAATATAATTAGATACTTTAAATACTATTCACTTATTCACTATTTCATATTTTCACTTTTATGTATGTTTTTGAGTGTAGTGCCTAAGTGTATGTAAGTGTACCTGTGTCATGCAGTGCCCTCAAAGATCAGAAGAGGATGTCAGATCCCCTGGAACTGGAGTTACAGACTGCTATTAGCCAGCACGTGGGTACTGGGAGTTGAACCCAGGTCCTCTGCAAGAACAACCAGTGCTCTTAATAGCTGAGCCAACTCTAGCACCCCTACTTTAGAAATTCTTATTTTAGTATTGAATGCAATTTTTAAATAGAGAATTAAATTTTCAGTTGTTAAATTTGTTCCCCAATAAGTTGTTTTAAATGAATTTCCTAATTATAAATATTATTTACTATTTATGTTTTAAGAACTAAAAAAGGTGATTGTATACTGTTCTTTAGCATGCATTATGAGTCAATGAAAGATTTTAGTAAGAACTAATGATGGAGATTGGTTAAAAAGGGGTTTGTCTTACATTTCTGCTGAGGATATACATTGGTATGATAATTCTGGGAATTAATTTGAAATGTAACTCAAGTTTTAAGATGGTCTTACCATGGGTGCACCAACCTACATGCAAAGAGTACACTCATACACATAAAAAATAATAAATAGGGGCTGGAGAGATGGCCTAGCTAATAAGAGTGCCGACTGCTCTTGCAGAGGACTGGGGTTCATCCCCAGCACCCACATGGCGGCTGAGAACCATCTTTATCTCCAGTTCCAGGGGAATCTGATGCCCTCTTCTGACCTCCATGGCATTGCACGACATGGGTGCACAAAACCTACATGCAGACAATACATTCATACACATATAAATAAATAAATAAATAAATAAATAAATAAATAAATAAATAAATAAATATTAAAAAATAATTAATAAATAAAAATAATTTAAAATGGTCTTACATTGGACTTCATAATTCTTCTTCTTAAAATGTATCCCCTTAAAATTTCTAAATATAGTGTATATAATATACTCACCACAGCATTATTCATGAAATTAATGAATTGGGGCCTGGAGAGATGACCTAGTGGTTAAGAGCACCGACTGCTCTTGCAGAGGACCCGGGTTCAATCCCCAGCACCCACATGGCGGCTGAGAACCGTCTGTAACTCCAATTCCAGGAGAACTCCAGTTCCAGGGGAACTCCAGTTCCAGGGGAATCCGCCACCCTCTTCTGACCTCCACGGCATTGCATGACACGGGTGCACTAACCTAAATGCAGACAGTACATTCATACACATTAATAAATAAATAAAATTTAAAAAATTAAGAAAAAGAAATTAATGAATTGGATATTTAATGCTATATAATGGAGGTTTGGGTATATAAAAGATGCACTATCCATTGGTTATTAAAATAATATATATTAAGTATTTGTAGTAACATGGGAAATAGTCAATTAAATATGTGCTTCATGATAAATGAAGTATGTAATAGTGTTAAAAGCATAAGCCCTTAGTTGTACATCAAGACAAGCTACTTATGGATCTGTATCCTTCTATGAATAATAAGAATGGGAGAGCTGTAACATGATAGTGCCTACTATGTATAATGGCCATGAAAATTAAGACTTTGTGTCTGTCAATTGCTTTCATTGCTTGACATTAAGTAAGTGCTCTATAGAGCCTAGCTACTACAATAGACCCAGGAAAAGAAGCCAGCCAACATTGGCAACGAATGTAAGTTCTTTAATACAGACTAACGATACCACTTACTGTACAGAAATGGCTCTTCTGGACAAGACACAGAAGTATTATCATTTAAAGGGCTAGGACTTTTATGCTCGTGCTTTCACAAAAGTTTTCCTCCGCTGATTTCACAGGATGAGTGTGAAGAGCTACAGAATCATTCAGGAACCTGATACATTTTCCTGATCCTTCCACACTTTGTACCACTCATGACAGTGTTACTGGCTCACCAGCTGCAACTGATAATCAGGAGATCACAACTTGAATTTGCATGTTTTCAAGTATATTTTCCCCCTAGCAAGCATTAGCCATAAGGTTGTAAAGTTTATTCCCGGCGTAAAGTTTATTCCTACAATTATACATTATCTGAACAAAACAAACCACAAATTTATGATAAAATATTATCACAAATATGTTATAAGACATAATCTTGGAGACTGGGGTGAAACTCAGCAGTAAGCATGTGTTTATTATGCACAAAACCTAGGACTGGCTCTGCCACCTGAGTACCTGGATTAAAGGCATGCACCACCACTCCCAGCCAAAAATCAAGTTTTAAAAATCAAATATATCCAGAAGGTGCTTTAGTGTTGTACTAAGACCACGAGGAATGTATTTCAAGTTTTGTTTTCCAAAGTTCTATAATTTGAACATATTATCTTATAAACAAAATGTAAACTAAAAATGAATAATGATAGTAAACATGTACTATACAATGTGTTATGTTTCTCTTATATGGGCTCCTTTTGGTTGTATGGTAGTTATGAAGAGTGGGTTCTATATTAGGTTGGTGAAATATAACAATGTCAAATTTTATCAAATTCAGGATAAATTAGGAGAGTTTCAGTAGTATCAGAAATGACAAATTAAACCTGAATAAAACAGGAAAATCATTAAGAATTAATCCAGAGGTGGATTCAATGGCAATGAGATCACCAATATTCTTCGTTCTGTTCATTCTTTCATGCTTTGTCTGATTCCTAACCTACTTCCCTTCTTTCTTTCCTGTACTGATATCTCCCTCACTGGGTCCTTTTTATTTTTCTTTCCTCTATCTTTCTTGCCTTTGCAGTTGGTAATTTTTAAGACTCCTTTATATTTATAGTCACCAACAAATAATACCAGAAGCTTCACTGCTCATAAGTATTTGTTGTGATTGGATGAACTTCGGTCACATGATCTTTCCTGAACCAATGTCATTCCCTCAAGGAACGTCCATATTCCTATTTGCTTAGGTATTGGATTCGGGTTCATTCCTAAATAAATTCATTAAATAAAAGAGATAGGATTGGGGCTAGAGATGTGGTTCAGGAGTTAAGAACACTGGCTGGCCGGGAGTGGTGGCGCACGCCTTTAATCCTAGCACTTGGGAGGCAGAGACAGGTGGATCTTTGTGAGTTCAAGGCCAGGTCTGGTCTACAGAGTGAGTTCCAGGACAGCTGGGGCTACAGGGAGACCCTGTCTCGAAAAGGACAAAAAAAAAAAAAAAAAAAAAAAAAGAACTCTGGCTGGTCTTGCAGAGGGTGGGGCTCAGTTCCCAGCACCCACGTGTTGGCTAACCACCAGTTCCAAGGGATCCAATACCCACTTCTGGCCTCCTTGTGTGCTGCATGCATGTGGTGTACCTCTGTACATGCAGGCAAAACACTCATACATATAAATAAAAATAAAGTTTTTTAAATATATTGTTAAAAATAAATATTTTTAGAAAGAGATGGGATTCTCCCAATTGGTTTAAGGTAGAATTAAGAAAAAATGCTTAAGAAACTGTCATTGTGGGTTGGAGAGATAGCTCAGTGGTTAAGAGCACTGGCTGTTATTGCAGAAGACCCAGGTTAGGTTCCACCATCCCTATAGGTGCTGGAACTTAACTGCAGTTCTACCTGACACCCTCTTCTGACCTCTGTGGGAATTACACAACACGGGTGCACCTACACATATGCAGGTGATAAACTCATACAGTAAAATAAGAATATTCAATAAAATATTTTTAAGAAGCTGTCATTGCCCTATATTTAAATCTAAAACTTTTATGTGTATGAATGTATTTCCCGCATGTGTTTAAGTGCATCACCTGCGTGGAATGCCCATGGAAGCCAGAAGAGGACATTGAATATTCTAGAACTGGAGTTACATATTGTTGTTAGCTGCCATGGGGATTCTGGGAATGAAACCGAGGTCCTCCACAAGTAGGCAGTGCTCTTAAACACTGAGCCATTTCTCCAGCCCTTAATTTTTTTTAAAGTACAATTTGTATATAGAGGTTACAGAAAAAAAATTAAAATACTGAGAAAAAGATGAAAGATATGTATGGCAGAAGGCATGAATTTGGGCGGGGTAGGGAGCATGGAAAGGGGAATGAATCTAAATTGGACTGAGAAATGTTGTATGAAATGCACAAAACTTCAATAAAAATATTTTTAAAAGTACAATTTGTAAAGTGAGTTCTTAGAATTCTCTCACTCTCCTTTCTCTGCTACTCTTTACTTGGATTCAGTTAAATTCTGACAGGGCTTGTATCAATGCCTTCTCCATTGTGGTATATGTGTCTTCTTTCTTCATGGATCTCAGTTGCCACTATTGATATCTCATAAAGTCCTTGGAATTTGTTAATCTCTTCAGAGGTCTACCACCCCTGGTTTGTGATGTACGCATAGGGGCGTTATGGAAAATAATATCCTCTATGAGACTCTGGCTTCCTGAAGTCCACTCTGGAAAACCTGGTCACAGTTATTCTAAGACTGGAGCTTGTTTTGACTCTTTCCCAGCACTCAACCTTCCTGCTTTCTAGACTGTCACTATTTTCTTTTCTGAAATGCCTCAGCAAGACCTAGGCTGAGGCTGCAAGCTCCACAAGAAATGTGTGGTAGGAGGTGTGTGGGGAACAGCTATGGCAAAGCACCCCTGGGTGTTCCTTATACACACATACATACATATGCACACACATGTGCACACGTATACAAACACACACACACACACACACACACACACACACACACAATTTCACAGTAGGAACAAGAAGAAAAACAGCAGCACAATGGGACAAATAGGAGAACCCCTTTTCTCCTGCAATTTCCCTCCAATGCCTTCTATTGACAAAGATTAATAGCATTCTCCTGCAAAGGAGAGATTCCAAGAGCCAGAGTCTATGTTCTCTTTAGTGGGACAACATATCTAGCACAGTAACAGTGGCTAAGCTTTCTACTCAGTGCTCACAAGGAGGTATGAGGCTTTGTTTTGTCAATGGCCAAATTCCCATTGGATGAGAAATAACTGAGGCCATCATTCATCCGTTAAGTTGTTAATAGTGCTTCTGATCTCAGGAACACAGGTTTGTTTCTATTTTACTCTTTTAAGGGGGGGTGGCTTATGAAATTTGTATGTAGCTTTTTAAAATGGATTTGTACTTCATTGGCCATGGAACCAAAAATAAGAGTTCCTCTATCTACCACTCACATGGAGCCTTGTTATATATTTAGGGGTCAGGAAAATAACCATAGGGTTGATCTGAGGACCTAATGGAAATAGCTGGGGTTAGAAGCACATTCATTGCCCAACTTCCATCCATCTACATTTTAATAAAGGACATGTGGCCATTCTTTAGCTCTTCTAGTATTAGGTCCTCACACACTCACTAGATGCGATCATGTTTGTATTCATCTGATACTAGACTCTGTGTCCAATCATCCTTGCAAGTCTGGATATTATATTTTGCCAAGTGCAGAGTTATCTGTAATTGGATTTAGGTAGCATTGAGAAAGAATAATGCAAACCTCTCAAGTTTTCCCAGCTTCCTCCTCAGTCAGTAGGTTTAGACCATGTTAACTAATTGATTTAGATCTGAGGCTCCTTATTATTAGATTATATATTAGATCTGAGGAATCCTTATTCATTCCAAAGCAGTAGTTCAGAGCAGATTTCTGCTTACTAGCTCTTAATCTTGAAAACAAGTAAAACACTAGTTACTGTTTATATACATATTGCTCCTAATAATGCCAGACCACTTTGGACTGACCTTGTTTCATATTGTAATACTGATGTCAACCTTACCTCTGATGATGAGTTGCCACCTGCCGTCTGCCTCTATACAATTTTCATGCTCACTGATATGTTTGGAAGCTAACACCATGGTAGTTTGTAACATTTTTTTAAAACTATGCTCTACAGGGAACAGCACACAGGAGTCACTGATGTTTCATTAGTGAATGGCTCCATGAAATGCCTTTCTTTGGGCATGAGTAGAAAAGTAATCAGCGGGGCTGGAGAGATGGCCTAGCGGTTAAGAGCGCCGACTGCTCTTACAGAGGACCCGGGTTCGATCCCCAGCACCCACATGGCGGCCGAGAACCGTCTGAAACTCCAATTCCAGGAGAACTCCAGTTCCAGGGGAATCCGACACCCTCTTCTGACCTCTGTGGCATTGCACAACACGGGTGCACAAACCTGCATGCAGACAGTACATTCATACACATACAGAAAAAAAAAAGAAAAAGAAAAGTAGTCAGCAAATGAATTTTCTGCTTCTTTTTTTTTTAATATTTTTTAATTTTATTTATTTATTTTCTATGTGATGAATGTACTGTCTGCATGTAGGTTTGTGCACCCTTGTCGTGCAATGCCACAGAGGTCAGAAGAGGGTGTCAGATTCCCCTGGAACTGGAGTTCTCCTGGAATTGGAGTTACAGATGGTTCTCAGCCACCATGTGGGTGCTGGGGATTGAACCCAGGTCCTCTGCAAGAGCAGTCAGCGCTCTTAACCACTAGGCTATCTCTCCAGCCCCGAGTTTTCTGCTTCTATATACTACATCTGTTCTAGCCCTTCTACCCCCTCAAGCCTCAATAACCTGCCAAGACTGTCTAAGTCTCTCTGTTTAATGTTGGCCACCACTCAGGCTAAACTTCAAGGAGTTCCTTTTGAAGCATATTAATATGGAATCCAGGACATTGACTATGAATGATCTCTCTCTCTCTCTCTCTCTCTCTCTCTCTCTCTCTCTCTCTCTCTCTTATGAGTGTATAGCTCTTAGTTTTATAATTATATCCCCCCAAAGAAAGAATTGTATTTCTCTTCTCAAGTTTTACTGAAATTTCCTCCAATCCCATTCCAATTTATTGTAACTGTGAGTAAGTGTGATTCTGAAACATAGATATTGCTATCAACCACTTACTGAAAATAATTGGGATCCTATTGCTATAAGATTGGTAAGTGATCAAGTTCTGAAGTTCCCTTGTATCACCCTTCTGTGACCAATACTGATTTCAATGCTTTATCCTTGATATCCCTGAAATTCTAGCTTTAGAGAAGAGATATTTTATTCAGGAAATGGTCCTAGAGAATAGGAGTAAAAGACTTGGGAACCGAAGTGGAAAAGGAGAGAAAGGCTAGCCTGACAGTATTGCAGTATCAGACTCACTACAGTGTATATGACTAATGTTTTAACTTGATTTTGTTGTTTTGTTTAAATTTTCTCTTTTTCTTTTTCCTTTTTAAGTAAATTTTATTTATTCTTTGACAATTCCAGGTATGTATACAATGAATTTTTATCATATTCACCCCATTGCCCCTCCCAATCCTTCTGGGTTCCCCTGACACAAGTTTCTTTCACAGCTTCAGGTCTTCCCTTTAAAAATAGTAACTCTTACAAGGCAGGCGTGGTGGGCAGCACCTTTAATACTAGCACTTGGGAGGCAGAGGCAAGCAGATCTTTGTGAGTTCAATGCCAGCCTGGTCTACAGAGTGAGTTCCAGGACAGCTGGGGCTACAGGGAAACCCTGTCTCAAAAAGGCCAAAAATAAATAAATAAAATAATAAAATTAAAAAATAAAAATAGTAAGTCACTGAGTCTCCTTAGTGTTATCCACATACACAGTGGTGTGATGTCCCATCATCCCATAAGGCAGGGGAAACCCACTGGTGCCGTACCCCTGAAGAATAATTACTTCCACTCCCCTCCCAAAAGCCATCAACTTCCATTAGCTTCCCAGCCAAAAATAGGCCCTCACGAGCCCTCCTCCATCCATGATAAAATATTGACCAACTTAAACCTGTGCAGGTCTGACACACATAACCATAGCTGCTTTGAGTTCCTGAATGCAATGGTCAGGTATTGTCCCAAAAACAGTTTTGTAACATACCTCCTCTTCGGGCTCCTACATTCTTTCTTCCTCGTTTTACATGGTGTTCTCTGAGTCTTAGGAGCTGACGACATAGACAAATGTCCCATTTGGGGCTAAGCACTCAACAGTAACTTATTATTCACACTTTGACTAGTTATGAGTCTCTGCATGAACTGTTGCCTACAATAGAGTCTTCTATGATCCCAGGTTGAAAACTCCTTTAATCTATGGATATAAACACAAATATTAGAAAGCAGTTTGACAATGTGAATTTTGCAAAACAACTGTGGTAGGTTTCTGCCCCAGGGCTAAACTCCCTACTATGTGCTTTGTATCAGGTTTGTAGTAAAGGTGGACATGGATTCCCTCCCCTGGGACAAGCCTCAGATGCAGTCAGAAAGTCCTCGTACCACTCTTCCAATGGGCTCACCTGTCTGGCAAGTTCACATTGCAGCATGCAGGAACTATGCAAGACTCTTGATGACTTTTGACCTCAGCAGTCTGCATAGCATCTTCTGGCATTGTGAAAGCTGTCCATCAGGGAGGAAGTTTCCAGGGCAGTTCCAGCTTCATTTGTTTATGTCCTGAAACTAAAGTGTGTGGTGTCTTTAGTAAGTGAGTCCTACTGCCTAGTTATGATGAGCAACCGAGAGCAGTGACTACAGTTCTTTCTACTTTCTACTTATGATTTTTTTTCTTTATTAGGCTGAAAGATATCATATTTTCCTTAAGGAAGTGTTCGAAGGCTCCTCCTTGGCAAGCCCAAACAACCATCAGTCCTGCCCTGTGCTCCACACTGGGGTATTCCCTTCCCATGGTCACCAAATGAGGTCCAGTAAGCACCACATCCTGTCTTGATCTTCCTGTACTAGCCTACATGATACAGTCCAACAATGACCCCAGCAGTTGCTCAGTCCACAAGCTGGATGTCTCAGCAGTCCCTATTTGAAGGTTTCAAGGATTCTTGGAGAGACATGAGTCTTCAGTCCATACTAGAAGGTTGAAAAGCTGTGTCTCATGTCTTTGAAGGATGGCAAAAGCAGTGGCAGCCAGAGAGTAGCTGCACTTGCCAATAAGACAGGCAAAACAACTGTGCTTTTTTGTCTTTTTACTAAGATCTCAAGTTTCATACCTGAAGGACAAGTGCTCAGGTCTTACTAATTATTTATTTCTGGTTATACTTTCCTTTTGAATGTTTAATGCCACACAGTTAGCACAGATTAACCAAGGTTTTAGTTTTCTCAAGGTCAGTTGAGGATCTAGTCCTCAGGTTTTGGGGGAGGAGGGAGCCCCAGGATGCTTTTGGCATTTCATTTACCAGTTCCATCCACTCCAGGACAAAGTCAGGTCTTGCTAGACCAGGCTTCCCTTTTTGAAGCATGAGCAGACTTTTCTCTTTATAGACTGGACACTGGCTGAAGTCCCATTACTGGATCTCCAAGACCTCCCTGCACAGGAAGACCGGTGACTCACATTTGCAGGACATTTCAAGAGATGCTCCCATGTATAGTCCCCTGGGACTTAGGTGACCTCTGAGGGCAAGGACCAAAGTTATCCCTTAAGTCCCTTGGCCAAATTGGTATGGGCATTAAGTATGGTCATTAAGCATCCAGAAAGGCTAAGTTATACCAGCCTGATAGGTTTAACTACTGTATAATATTTTAGAAAAGGCTTGCAGAAAAGCTCAAGCAGTCTTATAAGAAATACTAAGAAACACTCTCATAAAATAAATATGGTGGTTAGACACAATGTCATGACAAACTAGGTTTTTTTTCTCATTATTTTGATTTTATGCATACAAACCCCCCACCTATATACAAAAAATTCCTAAGTATGAAAATAAATGGTAGATTAATTCTAGAACCTGTTAAGGCATTCACCATATAAGAGCACAGTTGTTTTCAGATCATAAGGAATATAACATTAGCATTGCTCAGTTTGGCTTACAACTAGGTAATTGGTGCTAGCATCCACGGATGAGGGATACCATTTGTCATTTGTTTTTCTGGGACTGTGTTACTTCACTTAATATGATATCTTCTAATTCCATCCATTTACCTGCAAAGTTCATGATGCCAACTTTCTTTACCACTGCATAGAACTTCATTGTGTAGATGTACCACATTTTCTCTATGTGCTAGTCAGTTGAGGGGTACTTGGGTTGATTCCAGCTCTTTGCTTTTCTGAAGAGAACTGCGATAAACATGGCGATAAACACAGAGTTGTATCTCTGTGGTAAGATGAGTCTTGTGAGTATATACCCAGGAGTGGTATGACTGGGTCAGGTGGCAAGCTCATTTTGAGTATTTTAGGGCTCTCCACACTGCTTTCCATAGTGGTTGTATGAGTTTACATTCCCCACAAGTAGTGGGCCTCCCCACAGTCACAGTTGGCCTGGAGCTCACTCTGTAGACCAGGCTGTCCTTGAACTCACAAAGATCTGTCTGCCTCTTGGTGTGCACCACCACGCCCGAATTTACAACCTCAATTTATATCACAGAAGACTGTCCTCTAGAAGATCTTGGAGGACATTTAGCAGACAAAAAGAAAACCTCAGCTGAATTAAGCACTGCAAAGCCACTATTTACAGAAAAAGTTTTTTAAGGAGAACCTTTAAAACACACTTAAACTGTAGCTGGCTTTTCACAAACTTCCATGTAAGCCAATGTTGGTAGACTAATTCCTGGGTAGGAAGTTGCCTCCACAACCCAAGCTAACCTGTGCAAATGTGCACCTCAATAGAAGGTTTGCAGCAAAAGGCTTGAGCTTGCTCCATGGGCAAGCTCGTCCTCCCTACCTCTGACCCTCCCCCCATGACCTTCACCACCTGAACTGGGGCCAGCAGGTGGAAGCCAGGGCTTCTCTTAGGGTTGAAATTGAGGCTGCAGAGTAGGTTTCAAGCCCATTTCAAAAGTCTCTAGAAGGCAAGTGGACAGAGACTCATCTCTCACAATTTCTCTGAATACCCACAATCTGGGAAGGCTGGGGAAGCAACAGATGCCCCCAATTCAAGGAAGCCAAAATGGCACCTAGGGGCTCCATAAGGGGATCCTGCTGAGTGGGTGAAAAGCCACAAGAGAGGGCCTGGAGAGATGGCCTAGCGGTTAAGAGCGCCCACTGCTCTTGCAGAGGACCCGGGTTCGATCCCAGCACCCACATGGCGGCTGAAAACCGTCTTTAGCTCCAGTCCCAGGGGAATCTGACACCCTCTTCTGACCTCCGTAGCATTGCATGACATGGATGCACAGACCTACATGCAGACAGTACATTCATACGCATACAAAAATAAAATAAAAATTAAAAAAAAAAGCCACAAGAGAGTGCAGGCTTCCCAAAGTCTATCAGAGAAAGGGTCTCCGGCATACAGGCCAAGTCCCCATCAGCACCATCCACAGGTGTACCAGCAGAGACAACACAAGAATTCCCTGTGCCTCCATCCTTGGTCCCTGCCTTCACTGATTCAGAGATACTAAACTGTCTCCAGGCCACAACTCAAACACGACAGCTACAGAAAACCACAGCACACAGTCAACAAACACATGCCATACATCACAAAACAATTCTTCCTGAAACATAGCTTCCTTAAAGGTATCATTTCCCATCTTGCAGAGATTCTAGCTTACCAAACTGGTCTAGATTCTAGCTTACCAAACTGGTCTTCATGCCCCACATTTGTGGTGCCATATGTAGGAAGCTTTCTTTTTATGCCAAACAGGACCATGCAGCCCTGCTAAGGGAAGGGGAACACAGTGCTGGCTTGGGCACTGTGGGGAGCTGACCCCTCAGCACAGAGGCCAGCTGGCTACTTCCCATAGCCTGGCCTGAGTGGTACTTCTAACTCAGGCCCTTAGCCTGGACCCAGGAGACACGTGTTCCACTCTTGGCCGTGACTTCCCATCTGCCCAGAGACTGCTGAACCCTGGACAGGAATTTCAGGCTGATGGCTGATGGCCTATCTTCAGCCTATGTCCACTCACAACACCAGCTACCCAGATTGGTGGTTCACAAGGGGAACCTTTTTCCAACCCACTGGCTGCTTGAATGAAATGCAGGCCTACCTTGGCCTGTATGCACACAATAATTAATAAAAATAATAGCCAGGAATTCTGTGATGATATTACTATGAAATTCAAATTTATTCCTTGCTACAGCCTGCTTTTATAAACTAAATGACATCAGTTCCCAGGACCAATCATAAGTCCCCCAACTCTGCGCCACTGCACACAGTTGCTACACCCAGCATCATGCCCCTAGGCCACATTGTTTGCTTCTCCTTGGGGTGGGGTCAGACCCTCATCCACGCAGTGTCCTGAGGCATGCTCGCTGAAAGCTAGCCTACACTGGTGGATTGCTTACCATCCCTCAGGTAAACTATCATATCATCTGCAAAAAAATGATAGCTTGACTTCCTCTTTTCCAATTACTACTCTTTTAATTTCCTTTTCTTGCCTTATTGCCCTAGCAAGTGTTTCAAGCACTATACTGAAGAGGAGTGGTGACAGGGGGATGCCTTGCTGAGTTCCTAACTTTTCAGGAATCCTTCTGACTTTTCTCCATTTAGGATGATGTTGGCTGTGGGTTTCTTGTATATGGCTTTGAGGAATGATCCCTCCAATCCAATTCCCTCTAGGACTTTAAGCATGAAGGGATGCTGGATTTTGTTGAAGGCTTTATCTGTATCAATTAAGATAATCATGTGGTTTTTGTCTTTTGGTCCATTTATGTGTTTTATGATATTTATTGATTGTCATATGTTGAACCATCCCTGCATCTCTGGTATGAATCCAACTTGGTCATGAGGGATGATTATAGTCAGTCCCCCAGGCCTGCTGGGGAATTTCGGGGTCCAACTGAAGGAATGGGGGTGAGAGGTGCAGAGTCAAAATACAGACCCTGGGAGTTGGTCAAATGCAGACAGAGGGCGAGCTGTCATGGACTTGTTTATTGGGGGTAGGGTTAGGGGTTATGTACTGCTCACATTCCCACTTGTTATTGGCCCAGGTCTGTAATGCTGATTGTATGGTCTCACCAGCCTAGGCCAGGTTAGGTTGAGGAGGGACAAGCTCTGTGCATGTGTAATTCTCAGCATACTGGCTATACTACAGATGATCTTTTTGATGTGGCTCTGTATGCAATTTGCAAGTATTTTGTTGAGAATTTTGGCATCTGTGTTCATTAATGAGATGGGTCTATAGTTCTCCTTTTTTATTGTATCTTTGCCTGGTTTTGGTAGTAGAGTGATGCTGGCTTCATAGAAGGAATTTGGGAGAATTCCTTCTGTTTGTATCCTTCTGAACAATTTGAGTAATAATGGTTGTAAGTCTTTTTGAAATATTTTATAGAATTCTGCCATGAAACCATCTGGGCCCAGGCTTTTTTTAGTTGGGAAGTTTCTTATTACATTTTCAACTTTTTTACATATTATGGGTCTGTTTAAGCTGTCGATCTCTTCTTGGTTAAGCTTGGTGATTCTCAAGATTTCAGATATTCATCCATTTCTCTTAGGTTTTCAAACTTAGTAGAGTATAGGTTTTTGAAATATTCCCATATGATTGCCTGTATCTTTTCATTGTCTGTTGTGATATTTCCCCTTTCATCATGAATTCTATTGATTTGGAGTTGCTCTTTCTTTCTTTTGGTTAACTGGGCTAGAGGTCTGTCTATCTTGTTTATTCTTTCAAAGAACCAACTTTTGGATTCATTGGGGGTTTTTTTGTATTGTTTTATTTGTTTCTATTTCATTGATTTCTACTTATTTTTGCTATTTATTTCTGTCTGTTGCATTTAGGGTTCATTTATTGTTGTCTCTCAAGTGTTTTTAGATGTAGTATTAGATTGTTTATTTGTGCTCTTTCTGTTTTTTGTTGTTATTGTTGTTTTTTAATGTAGGCACCAGGCTCTAAACTTCCCTCTTAGGATCACTTTTAAAGTAAGTATCCCATAGGTTTTGTTGTGTTGTATTGCCATTGTCATTTAGTTCCAGGAATGCTTTTATTTCTTTCTTTATTTCTTTAATTATAATTTATAGAAAACATCTTGTATGTTATCACAACTTTCTGCCAAAAGAATTGATTATTATATAAAGGAATTGGTTATTTAATTGAGGACTGGAAACTATTAAACAACTAGAATGCTTAATTCCAGTACTTTCTTTAGGTCTGAAGAAGTTAAAAATATATTTGTCTTTCTGTCTGATTTATATTCTCACCAGGAGTGAACTAGCTGTAAGTATATTTAATGTAGAGATGTCAGTAATTGTGCTGATTCCCATACAACCACTTGAGAGTTGGCAGAGTATCTTTAAAATGCTTCACATATAGTATTTTACCCAAGGCAAACATGATTTGCTTAATATATGCCAGAGATAAATAATTATTCAAACTGAAAATCAAGTTCTATGATATGACTAATCTCAGTTATCGAGACTGAGTCTAGTTTTCAGCTTTTTTGCTTATAGGAAGCAGCATAATAAAATGACAGCAAGGTTATTAAACTAGATGTTTGCTCCTTAGTTACATATTATTCTATAACAAATCAACATGCAAAGTACAAGGTCATGCTGTGAGTCCAGTTTTCATTGTGCATAAAGTGAAGCTTCCTCATGTATATCCCTCAAATATTAGGAAAGATGAGATAATTATTTGGACTGTTCTTTTGTAATAGGACAGGCAAGTGACACCACAGGCCACAGAAGAGCAAGTGACATTATTTATTCACTTGTCATAGAGACCAACTGGGGACACATGGTAGGTGCTATCAGGGATGTAGAAAGCTGAGAGCTCTGCAGATGAGTCCATCATAAAACACGGGCACGTTTAACACAAGGATGTCATTGACAGCACATGGAAAGTACAGAGTGACTTCCGGTTCAGAGGAGAAGGAAAACCCGAGTGCCTTTCCAGATGGGCTAGAGTCTGGTTGGACTTGAAGGAATATGTTACATTTCGGAAAATCCGAGATGGAATAGAGTTCAGGTAAAGAGAATATGTCTGCTGTCCTTTAAGGCTCAATCCAAGTAGAATTTATTTCACAAAGACCCCTTGCTCCTCTCCAGTCCTAGGAACTACCCTTTGCCAACCCTAGCACTTACCACTCACTGTTTAGTGCATGTGTTACAGTGCTTCTACCAGGATGCTGACAGCTTGAAGCACTGCTACCCTGAATAGCTCTCTGTGACACTAATGCATGAATGAATGAGAAGGGCCACAAGGAGTGGCCAGCAGACTTTGTCCTGTCCCTATTCTGTTGACCTAGTAAAATTGTCTTGTCAAGGAAATTTGTATCTGTGAACTAAACACAAGAGAAAAAGGAGAGAAGCACTGTGATACCCAGGCCTGGAGGGCTCCAGCCACAGTACTCCCGGCGACAAATGAAACACAAACACAAGGCTGCCTTTCAAAGATTGTGGAAGGGCAATGCAACAGTGCAGAAATAGCAAGCTTCATTTTCTCTCTTGGAACAATGACTTCAAATGCATTAAAGTGAGGATCAGATGCAAACTAAAATTATCCCTTTAGTGATAAACTTAGGACCGTTAACATGGTAAGATTTTTTTTTTTTATCTTCTTAGAAACTCACTGTGAAGGGGGTCTGTGTGGGATCCTCACTAAAATACTCCAAAGATTAAACTGCTTCAAATAGCCTTACTCAAATGTGTTCAGAGAAAACTGGAGAAACATGACAAGAAGACCTAAAAGCAATGACTTTATTAGATACTGATATAAGTTGTGTGATGACACTAAATGTGGTAGATAAAACTTCAGGTGCCTATTTATGAAGCATAGCTGGATGCAGAGGCTGAGTGTGTGGTACAAACCAGGATTCTATGTTCACCAACTGTGCTGCCTATGCCTAGTAAAATGTTCTGTTAAAACAAAACTTATTTTCCTTTCCCTTAAAGCAAGTATGCACCAGGAAATGAAGAACAGCACCATCTAAAGTACAATATATCATGGTATTGAGTTTATTCATCAATCAAAATCTTCTTTTGCTTCCCTTTGACAGTTTCCTGACTCACAAAAGCCTAGAAACTGAAGTTTCTCATGGGGAGTCTGGTTGTCTGCCCATTTGTGCAGAGACTGACTAAAAAGAAGCTCATATTTGTATTTACTTTATTAAAAGTGACCTTGGCTCTCTCTCTGCAGTAGACACAATATATATTTTTTGGTGTTAGGCATTGGTAAATTTTGTCCTAAGATGATATTGTTATCAACTCAAAATGACTTAATGCAAACTTAGTATTCAGTACTAAAAGTATCAAGTAAAAATGTGAGTAATACTACTTTTAATTCACTATTTCATTTCTGGTTAATGAAGTTACTTTCTGTATTCCAGAAATTAAAATGATTCTATTAGCAACGACTGATTTGTAAAATAAGAATCTCAGCACTTTACTAGCCAGGACAATGAGTGTGAACCTATCCTTTGAGAGTCTGCATGTGGAGACTGGGCTTTGGCAGAGACTTTTTCACATATATGAAAATAAAGATTTCTTTGCAAAAGTTTCTCTTCACAATTCTTGGCTGACTGTCTCTTGGGAAATCATTCTCACAGATTTCTACCCACTCAATGCCTCGTACAGATCTGAAGATTTTTTTAAAACTTTATCTAGATTTCCATGCAGAGTACCTAGCACAAGGCTCTTTAATAAGTTCATGAGTATTGCAGGCGTGTCTTACTGCATGAATTAACAATGGACCTTTGGTTTCATTTTCAATGCTCCTGGCTTGGATTTCAAGTTTTTGCTTTGCCATTTACATTTGATACATTGGACCACTTAGAACTTCTCAGTTATTCATCTACAAATGGAAAATTTTTTAAGGGCTCATAGGATAGGAGTTTAATAAGATGGTGAAGGTGGCCATTCTTCCCGTGCTGCAAAGTGCGCTAGTATGCATAGTAGCTATGGATATTGAGAGAAGGAAAAATCCAGCTCTCACCATGAGTTGTTTCCTGTGTCACCCACCCACTCATATTTGTATCAAGAGTCCTGAACCCACCTCTACTGGATAAGTAGAATGAATGGAAAGGAAACCTTAGGAAGGAACAGAGAGAAACCACACTGGATTTTTCAGCCCCCAAGTGAGTCACACCATTGAAATGCTAATTCACAGGAGGGTGGCTGCCCAAGGTCTCTCTGTGCTCCTTGGCATGGCTTTCTGGCATTATCTTCTCTCTTTCTGCTGCTGGCTCTCTGAACAGACTGTCCAGGCATTTTCAGTTTGGCAACTAGTACAATGAATTGCTTCTTCTTAAAATAACTCAAATCACTTGATTTGGCTTTCCCTTAAGCCTTTTCTCCCCTGATTCATCCCACTGAAAGAGAAGAAAAGATAAATTTGCACACAGATTCAGCCTAGTTCCATCTTCTCCTGTGCTGTATAAAATCCCATATGGTCAAGAACCCAAGTGTTAGCCTTTTCTAGAACAACTGACCCTGTCCAAAAATTCTTAGCACTAAAGCGTAAAGCCTTATAAGGACTGAATGGAACCCCTGGAAAATTTATATTTGCAGAGGTATGAAAGCTATGCTCGTGTAAATTCCTTTCGGGGTTAAGCCCTAATGATTGAGGAAGATATAAAATGGAAAAAATCAGACATAACTGGGGAGGATTGCACTTGACATTATTTCCTGGCAACTACCCAGCTTTCAAGGCAGTGTTTATTTTATGTAGTGCTTTCAAAAAAATGATGTCTTTAATGTTATTGCTATGTAGATGGTTAATTTTCTCAGTAACATATGTAGGCCATGAAAGATCTATGGTAGAACTGGAAAATATAAGTTGTCAGTAATTGCACAGTGCCTGCTTAATTACATTTTAAGCTTGAAACATGCTTTTTTCCTCATTTGCTATACTGCTATTATAATCTACATTTGTAAGCCTCTTTGAACTCTTGTTTTGATTTCTGTAAAAAAATAGTATGTTAGCTTGGGTTGCTATTGTATTTTCCTTTGTTCATTTTGTTTCCACTTCTGTGGATTTAGCTTCACCATTCAAACATGTTTCTGAAAATTAACAGAACTTTCATTTTCCTTCTGCTGGTACACTGAATGTTGTCACTTCTTCAAAGAAAAGTAAACTTTCCTAGTCATAATGAAACATTCCCAAGGCCTTCAAGAGTCCTCAGATGAGCCCAGAGCAGTGGCACATGCCTTTAATCTCAGCACTAGGATGGCAGAAGGAGGAAGATCTCTGTAGGACTGAGGCCCAGCCTGGTCTATATAGTAAGTTCCAGGTCACCTGGGGCTATAGGAAAACTCTTTTAAAAAAAGGACTTCTTTAGATGAAGATGGATGGCCTCAAGAAATGTTTAATTTATTTAATTTACCCTCTCACCAAAAGAGTTAACCAGAGCTGAAAAATTTACTGAATTCTTCAGAATCTTAACAGTACTGGATATATGAGCTTATGTCATTTGTATACATATAATAATAAAAAAGTCGCTAAAATAAGCTCAACCGTGTATTACATCCAATTCTTTTTCTTGAAATCTAAACAACAAAAAGTAGTAGGGTGAGGATCAAGATGCAGATGAAGATGGACTATACTACAGAGAAATGTGAACAAAACCACTCAGGAAGGTGACCCCAAGACTGGACCCACCTTCAAAGGGTCAGAGGACATGGTCTCCCTTCTGTCTTTCAAAACACTAAATTATTCTTCTTAGGCAAGCACAACTGCAAAAATATCTTCCTTTAACATGTAAAATTCCCTCTCCAACTCTGAAAACATGCTGTACTGGTAAGTGGCCTCCTCCTCTTCGTGTTACAGAGTGGAGTGCTTCTTCAAACACTTCTTAATTAACTCATTTAATTTAATCCATTAGATTCACTAATCACTGCTCAGGCTTTTGGTTTCTTCCAAACTCACCCTTGAATTAAACTGTATTTTGGCTGTGTTTTTCATACAGCTATGTAAGTGATGAACATTTTATTTCTTTTTTAATTTTATTTATTTATTTTCTATGTGTATGAATGTACTGTCTACATGCAGGTTTGTGCACCTATGTCGTGCAATGCCTCAGAGGTCAGAAGAGGGTCTCAGATTTCCCTGGAACTGGAGTTCTCCTGGAATTGGAGTTACAGACAGTTCTCAGCTGCCATGTGGGTTCTGGGGATCGAACCCAGGTCCTCTGCAAGAGCAGTCGGCACTCTTAACTGCTAGGCTATCTCTCCAGGCCCGAACATTTTATTTCTTACTTGATGAATAGCTTTTACACAAGATTAGCACCTACTGGAATGGTTTCTTAGATTTCTTTAAAAATATGTTATTTATAATTTTTATTTTGTATGAGTGTATGAGTGTATTGCCTTCATGTAGGTAGGTGTACCTACCTTGCAATGCCCACAGAGGTCAGAAGAGGGCATCAGATTCCACTGGAACTGGAGTTATGAACAGTTGTTAACTGCCATGGGGGTGCTGGGAACTGAACCTGGTCCTCTGTAAGAGCAGTCAGTGTTCTTAACTGTTGAGCCCTCTTTGCAGCCCATGTTCCATAGATTTCTTTTTCTATTTCTGTAGTATCTCTGTAACTGCTGATGTTCTAAGGACACAAACAATAGAGGAACTCCCTTCTAATTCATCCTTTGAAAAAGTAGGATTTATTTCTAGATCAGTTTTAGTACCGTGGAATAAACAAAATGTGTAGCTCTTTGTAGCACTCTCCCTCAAAAATTTTGTTATGAACATCTTGCAGTAGTATGGAAACCTTATTACAGGTAGTGAACCAATACTGATGTGTGACTATTAACCTACAACCATAGTATGGGTTAGGAGTCTTTCTCTGTCTTGTATCCTTCTGAGGCCTTTGACAAACGTATAATGCAGTACCCACCATGACAGTGCCATGAAGAATGGTTTCACTGTTCAACTGTTCCAACGTGCTGCATTCTTTACCTGCTCATCCTTTCCCTTTCTTACTCGGGGCCCCTGGAAAAAAAATTCATCTTTTTACTTTCTTTGCAATTTAGCCATTTCTAATACAAGTTTTCATTCTTCAAACTTTTCTACTTTCTAGCTAAGAACCATGTCTCTAACATGCTATTTTCCTTTCATTTTCACCACTGAACCAGCAGATTTTCTTTTCAAGAATATGATTTTTACCAGTGAAGAGTTATTATGAAGGCAGCAAAAGCAAAGAACAATAATAGCCAGTCTGAAGTGTAGGCGTACGGAGACAGCCAAGGCCCACTTGCTCGCTCGCCTGCTCAATGCCTCTCTTGCTTATTATGCTTTGAAGCATAAGATTCAAAATTATGCCTTTATAAAATGATAAATTGCTAAATGGCATGAACTTCCAGATGCCTTTGGTGATCCTCAAAGCCATGAGGATTAAATCTCCGAAGCCATAAATGAGCTGGAACCAGCACCCCTTGAGAGCAAAACTGAGGCTGTTTTCTTGAGCAGGATCACTAATCATGACTGCTGACCTGCGCATCTCCAGCCTACTGTGAGTGGCAAACTGACAAATCAATGGGATTAAAAGAAACACTTTGGCCTGGTCTACAGAGTGAGTTCCAGGACAGCTGGAGCTACAGGGAGACCCTGGCTGGAAAAGACGAAAGAAAGAAAGAAAGAAAGAAAGAAAGAAAGAAAGAAAGAAAGAAAGAAAGAAAGAAAGAAAGAAAGAAAGAAAGAAAGAAAGAAAGAAAAGAAAAAGAAAGAAAAAAGACTCCAAGGAAGTTAGCTTAGAATTATCACAGTAAGGCCTCGGCTGCTTCCAGTCACGCTCCTGCCAAGTAGGTTTGAACATCCTGTACTCTCCTGTTTTTGTGCAGCCTGGTTTGTTGTGTGTTGTGCATTACATTCCTCATAAGCCACTATTCTTGATGAATTCGGTGAATTCAAGCAACACCCTCACCTAGTGATTACGTTTCATATGCAGGTTGAACACTTATATTATTGAAATAAAAAAGAAGTGTTGAAGCCAGGCATGGTGGTGCATGTGTTTAATCCCAGCGCTCAGGAGACAGAGTCAGACCGATCTCTGTGAGATCAAGGCCAGCCTGGTCTACATAGTGAGTTCCAGGCCACAAAGTGTTGAATTCCCTCCTATTGATATTGAGACAGCTATTGCTTACCCCCAAAGTGCCACTACTGGACCATTAAGGACATTTTGCTGGGCTTATTATTATTCTGATTGTAGGCTTTACAGATGGTAATCTGGTACTGTAAACAGACAAATACTCATGGATAAAAAAGGTCATTGACCCTAGAGGAGAACCTACAACTGCCTCTTGCTAAACCAATGTGATTTCATAATGTATTCTAAATACTTATCCTCATATTCATAGATAAATGTAGCTCTACCATTTATCAAAGAAGATTCTTTTTGCAACAGATGGAGACTATTACAAAGTTGCACAACTGGTCAAAAGGCAGAGAATAAGTGACTATGGAGACTCTAGGCCCAGTTGATACATATACAATGCAATTCCTATACCCAAGGCTCAAAGAACATTGGTGGAAGACAGGACAGGAAGATTGTAAGACACTGAAGACTAGGAAGCCTGCCACTGGATAGTGTATTCTAGAACTGACAGGAAAGGGAAGCTATCCCTGTAAAATTTCAAAATTGTGGTTACCTAAACAGGACCAGCTAATAACACCACCAATGTGAAAGGGGGAAATTTCCTAAGGTCCCACCTTCAAATGAAGAGCTATGGGCAATCACTGGACACTGAAGGAGGGAGAATCACTTTTCTCCAGGAATGAGCTCTCTGATATATTATCCAATCCCAAGTGATCAATCCTAAATATATGCACACACACACGTGCTACTAGACTCAGTCGATTATGTATGTCTATGCATGTAACAATAATAGTCTAAGAGGATGTCATAAGAGAGAAAGAGAAGAGAGAGAAATAGAAATAATGTAAATGGGGCTGGAGACATGGCTCAGCGGTTAAGAGTGCCAACGACAGCTCTTGCAGAGGACCTGGGTTCCATTCCCAGCATCCGCATGGAAGCTAAGAACCGTTTTTAACTCCAGTTCCAGGGGAATCTGATGCCCTCTTCTGACCTCTGCAGCATTGCATGACATGGGTGCACCAACCTACATGCAGATAGTATATTCATACACACAAAAAATAATAAATAAAAAATAAATAAATAATGTAAATACAGTACTCATGTATGAAATTCTCAGAAACTAAAAATAGGGGGCTAGAGAGATAGGTCAGTATGTAAGAGCCCTGGCTGCTCTTGCAGAGGAACCAGGTTCAAGTTCCAGCACTGACAAGCTGTCCATAACTTCTGTTCCAGGAGATCTGACACCTTCTTCTAACCTCTGTGGGCATTGTACGACATGGGTTTACTTACATATATGCAGGCAATACAGTCATACAAATAAAAATAATAAAGAAAAATTTAAAACAAAAATAATTTAGAAAAGAAGTTGTGAACATATAGCACAGAACACTACCAAAATAAACAGGCTTGTACTTCACTACCCATGAGAAGGAGAAACTGGCTTTTCATTTTCTGTAAATTTTGCTTATGTATAAAGGAAGAATATTTTCATTATAATTAATATTTCTATTTTATTCTTCTTTTACTGCTTAGCTTTAAATAGAAATATTTTGCATTATTTTCAACTTGCATGAATTAAGCTGGAGTTTTTAATATAGACTATGACAATTACCCCTTGTGACATTGAAAATTCAGGGAAATATTCTAATGTCTGTTTTGTTTGATTTACACATATTTTGACTACTGAAGTGACGTTTACATACTTATTAAGCCTATATATAGGAAGCTATAACAAAAACATAGTACACTTAGGAACTCTGTGGACCCTGGAGTAATTTCATTGTACATTCAAATCCTTGAAGAAAGGGTTAACTCTGAGTCACAGATATAAGATTAAAAAGCTTGTAGGGGGCTGGAGAGATGGCCTAGTGGTTAAGAGTGTCGACTGCTCTTGCAGAGGACCGGGGTTCGATCCCCAGCACCCACATGGCTGCTGAGAACCATTTTTGACTCCAGTCCCAGGGGAATCTGATACCCTCTTCTGACCTCCGAGGCATTGCATGACATGGGTGCACAGACCTGCATGCAGACAGTACATTCATACACATAAAACTTAAATAAAATTAGGGCTGGAGAGATGGCCTAGTGGTTGAGAGCGCCGACCGCTCTTGCAGAGGACCCGGGTTCGATCCCCAGCACCCACATGGCGGCCGAGAACCATCTGAAACTCCAATTCCAGGAGAACTCCAGTTCCAGGGGAATCCGACACCCTCTTCTGACCTCCGCGGCATTGTACGATACGGGTGCACAAACTTGCATGCAGACAGTACATTCATACACACACGGAAATAAATAAAATTAATAAAAAAAAATTAAATTAAATTAAAAAAAAACTTGTAGGAATTGAGGAGTATATTAAAAGTAAAAGTCAGAGGGAAGGGTACCAGAGAGATGGCTCAATGGTTAAGAGCACTGGCTGTTCTTACAGAGAACTCAGGTTCAATTCCCAGCACCCACATGGAGGCTAACAATTGTCTATAACTCCAGTTCCAGGGGAATCCGACACCCTCTTCTGACCTTCTCCAGCACTGGACAACACAAAGCACTTTCATACATGCAGGCAATACATTCGTGTACACAAAATTTTTTTAAAAAAGGTAGAAAACGTCAGAGGGAGGCAAGAATAGCATTCGGCTTAGACATTATATTACCAAGGAGGTCACATTGAGAGTACGTCTTGAAACAAGATTACTTGCATCACAGTAAGAAACACAGGCAGCACTGAGAGTTGCCCATTTGGTGTCTTGTAAAACTTCTCTTTCTGTAGTCTGTTCTGGCGTTTCTTTACATGCCACAATCCCCTATGAAGTCACCAGACATTCAAAGTATAGAAAATATCTTGTAGAGTTTTATCTCTGGGTCATTAAGAATTTATGTTTAATAGAATTTATTTTCCAATGACATCCTATGTGAAGTTAAATATAAATAACATATAGGAGCAGAACTAACTACTCTCCTTGAATTGGAGATTACCTGAGCTTTCTCTTGACCCTTTAAGTAGCACAGAAGACATTTCTGAGGCCTTCATAAACCAGATCTGGAAAATACAGTCCAGGTTAATCCCTTTGATCCACAGATACCAAAACATAATTCCCTTGAGTTTGGCTAGTTTACTCAAGATCACCCCCACTGGGAGGAACAGATCTACAGCTCCACATGAGAACTTTTCCAGCAGGAGGAATTGCTAGACTACAAGTTTCATTTCAACCTCCTGTTAATATAGATAAGGAAGCCCAAGAGTCTCAGGAATTATACTATTTGGTAAACTGTAAATAAATCCACATGGGAAATGTATACCATGTGTTGAATTAAAAAATTTCTCTAAATAATTAATACATAAAGTTATATAGCCCCACCATTAAAACATAGTACAGTGATGTTGTTACAATATTAAGGCAAGTATCTGTCTATCACATATGAGTACATGTAGTCACACTGGGGTTACATAAAAATACATATACACACATGCACATGTATGAGAAGGAAAGGAAATGAGAAGTTCAGGGTGTGCTTTGAAACACTGTAGCCATTTGATAAATGTTTGTGGAGTCAATTTCAGATTCTGAATTAATGAGAAAAGCCTCCACACAAGCCAATGCCTTGTGGAGGTTCTTCTCCAGGGGACATCCCTGTAACTTCTTCCTAGTCTTTCCCCCCACTTCCCTGAATTCTTTTATCTCTTCTAGTAATTGATTACTTGTCCTCTGCTGCTCACATAACTTTCTGAAATCTTGGAGAATACAAGAAAACAGAGTTTTTCAGGACTGTATAAATTTGGAAATTATTGATCTGATCTTTCCCCCAGGAAACTATCTGTGAAATGTCTCAATACTAGCTTAAAGAAATACACATTTTACAAAACTCACATTCTCTAGCCTCTGATTTTTATCAGACAGTCTTTTTCAGTTCACTTTCAGTTATGCAATAACACTTCAAATTCTGACACCAGAGATTCTCTATGCAAATAACTCAAATGGACCATCCTGACATGGGGCACTGCACACCTTTAAACCCAGCTTTCTAGAGACAGAGGTAGGTAGATATCTGAAAGACTGAGGCCAACCTGGTCCACATAGTGACTTCTGGGTATGCTGGGACTATGGAGACCCTGTGCAAACAAAACAAAACAAAACCAACAAAAGTCAAATGGGTCATTCCAAATCTACTATTCATTGTTTATGCAACAGAAGGGGCTGGAGAAAGGTCTCAGAGCCTAAGAATGCTTGCTGCTCTTGCAGAGGACTCATTCAGTTCTCAGCACCCATGTTAATCAGGTAACACACACACACACACACACACACACGCACGCCTGTAACTATGACTCTAGAATACTGGACACCAGCCTTTGACCTCCTCAGGACCTGCATGTGTGAGTTCATGCTCATATACCAGTAGACACATACACATAAATAAAAATAAATCTTAAATGAAAAATAATTATGTATCAATAGTAAAATCATCCATTATGGTTACGCCATAACATTTGTGCCGCTGATGTACTATGGTATTTCTTGCCATGCTGGTGGTTATTGTAGCTCACAAGGATCACAGCTGAGGAGACTGATGATGACTTTTCCCCCTCAGCAGCTTGCATAGTGCCTACTGGTACTATGAAAGGCAGCCACCACGGAGGATGCTTCCAATTTGATTTCTCCATGTTCTGCTACCAGGGTATGGTATCTTTAGCCATAATGTCTCACAGTTACGTTCTGGTGTGCAACCAGGAGCAGACATACAAATTACACAAAAGATTTTAAAAATATTTTTATTAATTCTTTGAGAACTTCATATGTCACACTCACATAAAACATTTTTTATGTTTTTTTTGTTTTTTGAGATAGGGTCTCCCTGTAGCGACAACTGGCCTGGAACTCATTATGTAGACTAGGCTGGCCTCAATCTCACAGAGATCCACTTGCCTCTGCCTCCTGAGTGCTGGGATTAAAGACACGTGCCACCACACCCAGCTTACACAAGGATTTTTAATAATCAAAATACTACTAAAATTAGAGAGTGGGCATAAAAGAGGAAATACTTGAGGCAAAAAATAAAAAAGAAACTAAGGGACTTGGATGCGAGGGCATGCATCTCTAATTCTACCACCTGGAGATGGGGGCAGGAGGGTTAGAAGTTCAAGATCAACTTCAGCTTCTTAGTGAATTGGATGCCAGGCTGGGCTACATGAGACCCTATCTCAAAGAAAACAGAAATTAAGGGACAGAAAAAAAATATATTATCCCATAATGAAAAACAATGCACAATGCAAAAAATTATATAAATGTTAAGAAAGAGAAGAACAAATACAAATATCAATTTAATTTATTTTTGGGTTTTTTTTTTTTTTTGTCTTTTTGAGACAGGGTCTCCCTGTAGCCCCAGCTGTCCTGGAACTCACTGTGTAGACAAGGCTGGCCTTGAACTCACAAAAATCCTCCTGCCTCTGCCTCCCAAGTGCTAGGATTAAAGGTGTGCGCCACCACACATGGCACAAATATCAATTTAAAATATAGAATAAAATAAAAATAGTGCTGAGAATATAGTTAAATACAAAAGGAATCACAGAGGTGAATAAAATAAAACAATGAAAAAAATCTATGGGGATCCTGTGATTATTCAAGATTCATTGATTAAATTTATATACTATAAATATAAATTGTAGCTACAGTTTAAATTTTCTTCCATCTTGGGGCTGGGGAGATGACTCAGAGGTTAAGAGCACTGGCTGCTCTTGCAGAGGATGCAAGGTCAATCCCCAGTACCACATGGTGGCTAACAACTGTCCTTAAATCTAGTTCCAGGGGATCCCACACCTTCTCCTTACCTCCTCAAGCACTGCAGAATACAGGTGCCCCCACATGTATGAACACAATACACTCAAATGCATAAAACAAAAAATAATGAATAAAATATTTAAAAATTCTCTTCCATTTACCTCTCCATGGTCACGTTCCTTTCAAAGTTGTTATCTCCTATTTATGCATGTGTTTGTCTAGTGTGTTGGTTGCATTTTCTTACCCATTTGCATTGGACCATTTAAACATTAGGGCTGAAAGAGACATTGGGGAAACTAGAGTTAACCTTGAGTAAATGAGGCTCAAAGGTGACATTCTACAAGCTTCTTACTCTCTTCTTTCTTGTGCACCTTAAAAATATTCAGAACATGGTAAAACATTGAAAGTAAAAAAGATATATTCAGAAATTCCTCTTTTCCCACAGAGACCAGTGACTGCCAAGAAGATACTGAGGGTGACCTTGATCAGAAAACTGCATTTCTGGGCTAGAAAAGAGCTAGGCTCACCAGCTCCTTGCAGTCAGTCCTTATTAATATTCTTCTCTGTAAGTGGGATTCTCTACACTGTCCTTTGCCATGTCTACTCAGAGTCCCCATGTAGGGAGATTTCTAGGGTGATGGATGGCATGCTCTCTGCAGAGTCTTGGGAAGGGAGAGTGAGCAAAAGCTACACAGGTACCATTTCCTGCAGCTCAGACCCCACCTCTATCTAGTGCTACCTTTGTATCATCAATTCAGCGTTTGTCTTAGCACAGTAGAAATTTATTCTAGAAATGAACCTTTTCATATATGGCAATTTATAATACAAACTGAAGCTTAGTGAGATAAAGCAGAGTGGCTTTATAACCACAGATATATTAAAAGCTAAAGTATGTTGCAAAGTAGAAAGTCATGGTTCTATATAAAAATTTCTATTCTTTTGCTATGGTTATTATAAAAACATCTTTATAGATTCAGGCCAAAGCCTGACATATTGTATTCAGGTTAAGCAGAATCTAAGACAGCACAATTATTCTTTGCTTATAAATTAACTGTGATATAGTATAATGTTTTATAATATTCCATTGTCATACCAGAATGCCATTTTCCTTTATTAAAATAAATGTAAGCCAAACATGATTTGTAATGTGGTGTGTTTCAGTCTTTAATGTTCAATCTGCTGATTCTTACAGGTACAGTCTACTTATAGAAGTGCTCCATTACTCTCCTGATTGTCAATCAGGGAAAAGCATTAATTGTTTCTTTTGATAGAGAATTTGGAGAGACTTTTGAGCCCCCCTGTTTGTCTTTCTTAAAGATCTTAGGAGTAGCAATGGGCATGATGATGCACACCTTTAATCCTAGGACACTAGAGACAGAGGTAGGCTGGTCTCTGTGAGATCAAAGTCAGTCAGGTCTACATAGTGAGTTCCAGAAGAGCCTGGACTAGGGAAACCCTGTCCAAAAAATAACCTTAGGAATGACAGACAACAAATCTGATGTTCCCCAATGTGTTTAACACATTAAGATGAATAGACCCCAACCCCATTCTCCTCATACCCTCAAAAATAAAAGTAAAGAATTGTAAGCATGTAACTGCCATTAAATAGGTGAACTTCACTAAGCAAGATCATTGAAGGTAGCTTTATTTAACTTCCACAGTCTTTCAATCTCCCTGTCCTGCCTTGCATCTGGATATTATCTCAGATAGATGGTTAATTTTATTTTTCCTCAGTACTGTATAATGTTATATTTGTGAGCATTAAAAATAATTCAGTCTAAATTTCACAGGAAGTTATAAAGCACATCCAGTTTTATATTTCTTGTTTTTCCACATCTACATATACACAGTGGACTATTATTTAGCTCTAATAAACAAAATTTGCAGATACGTGGACAGAAATGGAAACTTACTTTTCAAAACTGTAGACATGCAATGCATCCCATTGCCATCTTCATTCTTCGCTTTATACTGAGGTTTTCTCTAATTGTGTACCTTTGTCTTCTCCAGGAGCTTTGAGGCTCCCAAACTGTGCCAGGAACTCTAGCATTCCCATTTTCTCTGGTAGATGCATGGTACATGGTGCATCAGTGAATGAGGTCTAGGGATCTTCTTCTGAGAAGAACTCTACGTCTATGAGTACCTCTCTTGGTTACCGACTCACCTTGACTTAGTGGCAAGGAACTGGCAGCAGAGGAAAGGGTAGATTCCTGGAGTTTTCAACTACGAAACTTCCTCCACAGAATTTCTTCTCTTTAATGGATTTATTGCCTTCCCATATATCAGCTCTTCAGTGCAATGGTTAGTTTATATTTTACAAAGGACTGTAGTGATGGATCTAATTTCCTTCTTCATACTACAGCAGACGTAAATCAGGTGAGCTATGATAATAGCATTCTAAGACTCCAAAGAAGCCTCATTCTATATACTGTTGAACTTAAGCCCATAGTGAAATTCCAAATAACATGAACACTTGGTTTTCAGATTTCTACTTACTGATAGTACGTAACAATTTATTTATATACATCATCCTAGTAAGAGTTACTTAACCAAGAAATAACCGATTATTGGAGTTTGGAGAAACTGAAGTACTCTTAGATCAGTAGCTTCACTAATTAAATGAACACCATAGACATCAACTACTTTAATTGAAAACAAATGGTGTGTTAGGTTAAAATGAGAGAGAGAGAGAAGCATAGAAATCATTTAATGTTACTTTTAATGGTTTTTTAAAATAAAATATAGGATTTTTAATACATTTTTTAAATTCTTAGAAGTTGAAAATATCAGAATGAGGGGTAAACAAAAATCTCTATATTTATATTAATTTATTTAAAAAATGAAAACACTAATTTCAAAGAAATTTCTTACTTTGTATTTCTCTTTTCATTGCAATTGTGGATATATTATGTACATGCACATGGCATCAACATGCCAGAGCACTATTACAGATGCTGCAGGCAAAGCTATGCAAAGCTCTAAGAATGGCTTGCCTGGTCCAAGAAGATCTTTGTTACTTAGAGCAAACATAGTAAAGCATAGAGTAAATATACTTCTAAATAAGTCAGTGCTCAGAATGGACAATGAGTCCCTGTTTACAGGAGGATTACCCAACTACAAAGCATCAACAGTAAAGTTCTACACTAGGGAACTGTAAGAAGACCCTGGCATGATATCTGGGCTTGGACTTGTCTTCGCTATTAATTAGATATAATTTTACCATATGCACCATAGTAGCCTTGCCTACAAATAAAAATTGTAAGAGTCCTGCTTCATTTTAGTACTTTTGTAAGTATCAAACACTGCATTTGCCTTCAGTTGACATTTCAAAGTTCAAACACATAAGCCTATGTCCTTTTTTATTTTTAATAAAATATACTTTTTTATTACATATTCTTTTATGCATGCCAACAGAAGCAGTAAATGAACAGGCATGTATACAATTATGTTTGTGTTAGGAATATATTTCTTTTTTACGTGTATAATATAAAGGAATTTTTATAACATTTTATATTAGTCTCCTTAAGCTGTGCATTTAAGCAAAATATATTAATACAGGAGAGCTCTGATATCAGCAAGGAGATGTTGGATAGGAGATCTAAGCCCCCCCCCAAAAGGTGAAGGCTTCTTGCCTGTAAACTGGGATACCTGCAAGAAGACAGGTGATAAGGCCCTGCTGTCGAAGAACTGATGTAAGCATGGGAAAGATGTATTGAGACCACACTTGCAAGTGTACAGTTGGTCTCTGGAAAACCAGAGAATGTTATTTTATTTTTATATTAGGCTAGTTGTAATTTGAGCTGAGGACTTTATATAGTCTCTAAATTCCTGCATTCAAGGGTTAAAAAAAATCACTAAATTTGGATGCTGATCTAGGTAGAGTACAAAGATGTCTTCTCTTTCAGGAATTGAGAATAAAAAAAAATGTGCATATTTTAAATAACCAAAGTGTCCATGGATACCCGAATCATGAGCATTACATTAAACCAGTTCCCTATTTCCTATATGGGTTCCCATACACTGCATTCATTCATGAGTCTCTATTTTCCTGGGAAGCAAGCACATCTGATACCCTAAGAACCATTTTCTAAGTATATATTTTGGTTTGCTGGGTCAAGTCTAACTCTATAAACCAGGATAGCCTGAAATTATGAACTGTGTAGTCCAGGTTGTCTTCACATCACTTGTGTATAGCTGTAGTCTAAGTCAGCCACAAACTTGCCATTGTCCTGGCATACTCTCTGAAATGCTATGAATATCTGTCTTGATCAAAAAACTTGGTCATTTAACTAGCCTGGAAATAATAGTCATTCCTCAGTAATCATGAAGGATTGTTTCCAGAATTACCCATGAATACTAAACTCTGGGCAAATTTAATTTGTTTGTATGAAACAATGTCATAAATGTCTAGGAATAATACATATTTCCCATATAATGTAATCACTTATATTAGCTCATGAAATTCACTTGCTAAGCAAGGAACTGAATTGCCCCTGAATATTATATGAAAATTTTCTGATCATCCATAGTACAGACAAAACCACTAAGCATATGTCTTTAAAGATAATTGTACTAAAATTTAACTTGATAGTAAACATAATTATTTTAAAATGTATCTCATCCACCTGTGCCCCTTTTCTAAGCCTAGGGAACAACCTGCGGAAGAGGGGGCATGGTAGAATGTAAGGGCTGCGATTGGGGTGAATGGTGAAACTACAGCAATGTAGTCTGGACACTCATTTGATCAACTTGATTGAACAAACAACCTGTCACCCCCCACTGGATGGTGGGGCTGTAGGTGTTTGGGCACAACAGCCTGCAGATAGGTTTTGCATGAAGGATGCTTGTACTCATGGATTATCACTTATAGCTAAAAATGAAAAAAAAAACTGAGAGAAAGATGCAGGACAGTTATGGCAGAATGCATGATCTGGGATGGGGTGGGGGTGGGGGGGAGGGAAAGGGAAATAAGCCTGAACTGAATTGGAAAAAATGTATGAAATGCACAAAGCATCAATAAAAATTAATTTAAAAAAAAAATATATATATATGATAGAATGCATGAAAAAAAAATAAAATAAAATGTATAGTAAAATTACATTAATTTAATAAATATTAATTTTACATTCACTGAAAAATATGGTATGATTTGTTTTCCCTGTCATGACAGAAAATATGTTGAACATAGAGAATAGTTAACATGATATAGACATCAAAATATTTAAACCAGTAACATCAATACTGAAAGTACATTGTGCTCTCTAAATTCTTATAAAATATTAAAATGTTATTTTAAACCAAGCATTTCAAAGGACTTAAATTGATAGATTAATAGGTATTCGAATTTGTGCAACAAAAAATAGTGCATGATAATTACTGTCAATTAAACTATCTTGTGCCCTACATATTCTTTATGTGCCAGACCAAATCACATGAAACATGAATTAATTAGTTTTGTACTATTCAAATCAATAGCTTCTGTAGTGGTTTGAATGATAGTGTCCCCCATAGGCTTTAAGTATTCAGACATTTTTTTTTAATTTTTTTTTATTTATTTATTTTATGTGTATGAATGTACTATCTGCATGTAGGTTTGTGCACCCATGTCATGCAATGCGGCAGAGTTCAGAAGAGGGCGTCGGATTCCCCTGGAACTGGAGTTCTCTTGGAATTGGGAGTTACAGATGGTTTTCAGCTGCCACGTGGGTGCTGGGGATTGAACCCTGGTCCTCCGCAAGAGCAGTTGGCGCTCTTAAACACTAGGCCATCTCTCCAACCCCATATTCAGACATTTCTTCTCCAGTTGGTGGCACTGGAGTTTAACAAGCCTCGTGGTCTCCAGCCTCTCCCTCTCTCTGCTTCCTGTGCTCATTGCCGAGATGTGACCTTCGGCTTGCTGCTCCAGCTCTGGCCACCATGCTTCCTGACACAATGGACTCTAATTCCCTGGAACAATAGTAAGCTTAAATAAACTCTTCCTTTTATAAGTTCCCTTGGTCGTGGTGGTTTTATCACAGCAACAGAAAAGTGACTAATACAGTTTCAATTGTCCTAACCAATGGAACACGCCAACTCTTACTTTATATGGAAGGAAAAAGGTCTATGCAATATGAATCTGCATTAACAATCTTTGGATAATTGTTCAGTTTGTCTTTATTTGACTCTATTCCACTCCATGAATAAATAACAATAACAAAGAGCAGCTCGATTTTCTCCTCTCCTACTTCACCTAATGAAGATTTCCTTTAGTTATTATACTAACATTTTTAATTTCAGAGAAAGCTGATTTTTATACCTTTTTTCCTTCATTCATTGAACATATATATGAATAATCTCTAGCAAGTAAAAAGAATTAAAGAAGAAGTTTATCCTTTAAATCTATCAGAACAGTTTGATTTTAGCCCAGTTAAACTCCTCTTGTATTTTTAACCCACAAAGCTTTACTATAAAATCGTGGTCTCTAAGGCTCTGGGAATGTATCAAAAGAAGGGGCAGAAGATAATGCTATCTTCTGGGCATGACACAGCCATTGAAAATATAATTTCATAGCAGTCACAATGTCTGTCCTAGGCCTGTATCAGTCAACAGCTAGTCATGTTTAAGGGGAAGAAATTATGGGGCCCTGCCACTCTCTGCTCAACTATTGGCTACTGAAGGGTTCTACGAAGAGGGAGTCGCTTTATGCTCAGTTATGTATCCACTGGTAAGCCTATCAGGTTCTTCTGGATAGTTCCATATCCATGTTCACACAGATGGTCCTGTTTTAACTCAAACAAACACACAAAATAGATATGAACATGGGGAAGGGACCTTTAATAGTGGTTGATGGCAGAGAAGGGAAACAAGGGGGGATGGGCTGAGAGTAATCAGAATGCATTATATACATGTATGAAATTGTCAGAGAGCAAATATAATTAATAAAACAAATACATCTGTTTTAAGTCAGTAAGAGTCTCAGTTTTTTTCCTCATCAATAGGCACTAGTATAGATCACAGTACATGGAAGTGAGCATCCACTGGAACAAGCCCCTAAGATAGGAAATTAGGCCATGGAATAAATAAGAAATTACTTTGGTCTAGGGATGTAGTAAAAGTAGGATTTCTATAGGCTCTACGACCTCTCCAGTCATCTGTATTTGGCTATGTTTATAATACCACACATGAATTCCCTCCCATTAAGAGGCCTTATTTTCAATTACACAACCGTTGATTACCCCCAAGATAAAAATGCCACTACCTTATCAACAGTGATTGTTTGCTGGCCCAGTCATTGTTGTTTATTAGGCTTTACAGCTGAGTTGGTCCATTGATTAAATTTTCTTCCTTAGCTTCCTGCAAAGTATCCTCTCATACTATGAGAGCTATTCTTTGGGGGAGAAGGCTTCCAGGTAAGTTCAGCTCTATTTCTCCAAGTCATGTGTCTTAAATATGTTCTGTCTTCATCAGTAGCGCCTTACCTTCAAGTTCTGGGAGATAACTAATGGCTCTTGTGTTATTTTGGAACTCCCTTGGACTACCCTGACAAACAACTCCAAGGGAGGTTTCTCCAGTCTGACACTATGTTTTCTGTTATAGAGCCTTTAGCTATGCACATACAGCCATATATTTATTGTATGCATATTTTTCAGCAGCACTTTGAACTAATACAGTTGGTTCCCTGTGTTTTTTTCATACTATCTAAACATCATTTACTTCTCTCACTCACCCTGTATAACCATTTATACTCCTGTCCCAGTTAGGCACCCCCCCTTAATAGCTCCTATTTCCTACTAGTCCCACTGCTTGTTTTTCTGAGTCAGAAACTAGCAGTTTCTAGTTCTTTCCTTTTCCACCTGAAAATCTCATGATTTTATTATTTTTTTACCATCAAGTAGAACTCCATTGTGTAAATATACTACATTTTTCATTATCCCTTCACCAGTTGAAGGACATTTAGGTTTTCTGTTTCTTACCTATTATGGAAAGAGTAGCAACAAACATAGATGTCCAAGTGTCTCTATAGTAGGATGAGTCTGCTGGGTGTATACCATCAGATCAGATGGTGGAATAATTTTTAGTTTTTAAAATATTTGACTGTTTATTATTTTTATTTTATGTGTATGAATGTATTGTCTGCATGGGTGTATGTTCACCCATGTCATGCAATGCCTGCAGAGGTCAGAAAAGGGCATTGTATCCCTGCAACTGGAGTTACAGATAGTTGTTAGCAGCCATGTGGTGCTAACAAGAGCTGCCAGTGCTCTTCGCCAGTGAGCCATCTCTCCAGCACCTAGTTTTAGTTTTGTAAGAGTTCTCCATACTGGTTTCCACAGTGGTTGTACCAGTTTTCAATCCCATCAGTGGATGAAAATTCCCTTTCCCCATCCCCCCATCCTAGTCAGCATTTGGTACCATTAGTTCGCTTACTCTTAGCTATTCTGACTGGGCTTACATAAAACTTTAAAGTAGTTTTGATTTGCATTTCCTTAATTACTGAGGATGTTGAACAATTTTTAAGGTGTTTCTTAACCTCTTCTGAGAGCTCTCTGTTCAGATTTATAGCACATTTTTTAATGGAGTCATTTGTTTTCTTGCTTCTTTGGTTTTGAGTTCTTTGTATATTTTAGATATTAATATTCTGTTGGATGGATAGCTGGTAAAGATTTTCTCTTGCTTTGTAAACTTCCTCTTCAGTTGATTTATTATTTCCTTTGCTGTGCAGAAACTTTTAATTTAATGAAGTCCCATCTTTCAAATGTTGATCTTAATTCCTGAGTGGCTGATATTCAATTTATTTAGAAAGACCTTTGTTGCACCTGTATCTTGTATACTTCTGTATACTTCTGATCCAGCATTTCAGGCTTCACAATGAGCTCTTCTATCCACTTGCACTTGTCTTGTGCAGGGTGACAGGTATGGGTCTAATTTCAATCTTCTATATGTAGAGATCCAATTTTGCCAGCACAACCTTTTGAAGATGCTATCATTCTGCCAATGTATGTTCTTGGCAACTTTGTCAGATATCAGATGGCTGTAATTTCCTGCATTTAAGTTTGGACCTTTATTCTAAATAAGTATCCTCACATTTACAGATAAGTATACCTTTCATCCCTCATCAGAGAAGCATCTTTTTGCAACAGATAGAGACTACTAAAGAGATCTAGAATTGGTCAAGTGCAGAGAATGGGTGTCTGTGAGACACTTAATTCTAAGCAACACATCTTCAATACAACCTCTACACATAGGATGAATGTACCTCTTAGCTCTAACTGAAGAATTTCCTTTTACAGTAGATGGTTATTAATGCAGAAACACAATTGGCCAGTGTGTAGAGCACAAGAGGCTGCAAATTGCTTATCGCTGAATAGGACACTTATTTCAAACCTCTGCCTCCCAGGCTCAGGGACCATTGTGGAAGAATGGAAGAAGGAAGAAATATTGTAAGAGCCAGAGAGGGTAGATGATCTCAAGGAAACAGAGTATTCCAAACAGCTGGTCAGATACTCATATGAACTCACAGCAATTATGACAGCATCATGTCCATGCAACCTCAAACCAGACAAAATCCTAGTATAGATATGGGGAAGTGGGTAAGAAATCCCAACTCAACTTGAGGAACTTTTAGCCAGTGATGGCTTCTGGGAGTTAGAAAGCCAGTGTCTTATAGGGATGGGACTCTTGGTGGGCCCAGTGGATAGACCCATACTGAAGAACATATGTGAACACAAATCGGACCTATAGGCCATGTTATAAAAATAAGATAGTACATTAAATTGGATGGGGGGGCAGTGGGAAGGTGCAGATGGAAGATGGAATCTAAATACCATCAAATTAAGTTGAATGAAAATTGCAGAAATCAAAATTGTGCCTTATTACTACCACATGGATATCAGATGTTTTAAATGATCTGTTTGGGAGCTTAACTGATATATCTAAATGGACTATCAAAGACACTTAGTATTGATAATAAAAATACCAAAAGAAAGGAATGAGGAAAGAAAAAGAAGCTGAGATATGATGACATTGGAAATCATCAGTATTAAAAGAACAGCCTGGTTTCTTCTTGATGCTTATAGTAAATGTAAGAAAAGATGTAAGGAACTGAAGGAACAGAAGAACTGGATGTGAAGATTTGCCCTATTTAGAGTCTATCTAGATTGAAAAGTTCACTAAAATTCAGAGAAGTGTGCTAGAGACAAAAGTCCGAGGGTGTGAATGTATGGTCTTTTGCTGGTTCTTCGGAAAATACTCAAAGTAAGACTAAGCAGACACAAAACAGCTCTTTGATTGCTACAAATCCTCATCCAAAGCAGGGACCTCTAGGAAGCTTGAGGGCCTGTCTCCTCACTCAGAGGAGAGAATAATCTAGGCGTGTCTGGTAGAAAAGCTTCTTTTCCAATTGAATGAGCATTTGTGATACACATAGATACAAAGTCTCCTGATACAAAGTCTTGTGATACACAGTCTTCCTTCAGAGGAAATAAACAGGCTTCATGGTGGTCTAGATCTGTATACTTGAATTTGGTGACTCTAGGGGAGACAGCATGTTAGAAAACTCCCAGAAGCCTGGCTCGGTGGCACATGTCTATAATATTAACACTTGGTAGATAGGAACAGTGGTAGTTCAAAGTTATCTACAGCTATATAGTGAATTCAAAGATAGTCTGGGGTACACCTTTTCTCAAAAAGGAAAGAAAAAGGTAAGGAAACAAGTTCTTCTGGCATGGGTCTTGAGAGTATTACAGACAACAGATATTATCTAATATTTCCAATGAAGTCTAAGACAGGAGCTTGCGTTCAGACTGTTTTTCCAGTCATGACAGTATCAAAATTATAAGTAATTCCCACTTATGTTTGGTCACCAAATTATGGGGAAAAATCTTTCCATTTTCAGCATGTGAAGGGGTGTGTGTGTGTGTGTGTGTGTGTGTGTGTGTGTGTGTGTGTGTAGAATGATATGGGAAGAGAGGGAGAAGGGAGGGACAGATTTGACAGAAAGTTGAGAATATTTTGCAGGGACAGATTAATTCTACCCATGTGAATCTGAGCTGTTCTCAGAATTGTGGGTAAAATTTTAAAACAAAGTCACAAATATTCTGAGTGGAGAAAAAATGTAGACAATTTGTCAGAAGAATGAAAGAAAGAGCTGCCATCAAGGGGAAGTGAAAAAGGGAAAGTGATGAATACATTTTCAAAAGACACTCATGACCAATAGAGCTTCTACTAGACACTCATGAGCAATAGACTGGGAAGGCAAAAGACTTGGATCTTATTCTGAACCAACATTAACCATCAAAGGCTTCCAAGGAGGAAGTCATGCCTAGCTGTGTTTATAGCTCTGTTAAAAGGTAGCATGTAGGGCAGTGTGCAGGGACTTGGGTGGGGTGGGGGACATGGAAGGGGAAGCGACTATTCAAAATTTAGACATAGATTGATGTCTAAATTTTGAATAGATGTCTAAAATATGATCTTGTTCAGATTAGTCTGTGCAGGAGCAGCATGCTACACCTTCCCAAAAACCAAAATATATTACTTCACAGTGGGACAAGGGAAACACTCTAGTGCTGTGGGCTTCTGTCTATTAGCACAGATAGCATCATGCACTTCAAATTACAGAAAAAAAAGTCTATCATAAAATCTCTCTGAGTTTATTTTAATTGTGTGAAACATAGGACATGACTTTCATAGGTCACATAGAAACTAGAATTAGATTTTTTAAAATCTAGATCAAACTGAAATTATAGAATCAAAGAGGTAGTTTCCTAATACTGGTCGTGAGCCCACATCATTGCCATTCAAAGTATTTCCCGCTATGCTTTCTCTTTAGGTGCTTGCAACATCATCTTTTGGACCGTAGATGAACCAGAATTCAGGCCAAGACATTGTTTCCTTTCTTTTGCTATGATAAAACACTCTAACCAAAAGTAACTTAGGGAAAGAAAGGGTTTATTTCAGCTTACAGTTTACTTTCCATCATTGATTGGGGGAAATCAGGGTAACTTGAAACAGTAACCACAGAGGAATGGTGTTTGTTGGCTCATAGATCCATGCTCAGCTATCTTTCTTATGCAGGACCACTTGTCCAGGAAAAGGTGTTTCCCATGCTGGGTGGGGCCCATCAATTAACAATCACTTATTTCCTCCTTAGACATGTCCAGAGGCCAGTCTTATCTGGGCAATCCCTTAAGTGAGGCTCCCTTCTCAGGAAATTCTGCACTCTGTCAAGTTGATAGTTAAAGCTAATCGTAAAATATATTTTCTATGTACTTTCAAAAAGAGTGTTTATCTACCACAATTTAGTAACTCAAAGAGGAATATGAAAATATAATACAGGCTTGGTAAAGCATTAATATTCATAATTTTAATTTATTTTAGAAATACTACTACCTGAGTCAGCCAGTCTATTTGCTTGATTTCTGACTCTTTTTCATGTACTAATTGATGGGGCAATTGGCCATTAATATAGATATAGATTTCAAGGACTGTGGGCACATTTATGAATATGGAGTACTTTGTCAAAGCTCGCCCTGATTGCTGGAAGAACATTTAGAACCTTTTATTCTATATCACTGTCAATGTAACAGCCAATTTGTGGGTGGCTTTTGGTCGTTTGGTGAGTCCTTTGCCTAACCACAGTCCAGTCCTGTGGTACACCATTACTACAATTTATAGTTCCAAGATGTAACAGCTGCAGCTGAATCATTCATGGGATTCCTTTGGGTCATGCTAAGTGGGTCCTTTAATGGCTATCATTTGTCATACTACAAGGTTTAACATAAGTTTTATAGCAGCCCACTTACCACAGGTTATGGAATTGGCTTTGTGGAGGATAGGAGATGAGATGGAGACAAAAAGTTATGAGAAAAGAGATGTAGTTCAGACCCTGGCCCCAGTTATCATCTTTGGGTGCTCCCCCAACAGTTTGGGCAGCTTTTGTAATTTCCCAGTTTTATTTGCCACCGCTATGAATAGGAATGAGTACAACTTTGTAAGAGAAGAAGAAAATGGTCCACTTTGAGGACAGCTATTTACAGTGCCTGCTCATTCTCGGGCCCAAGAGGTAATGCATCCCTCTTCTCCAAGGAAGAAGTCCTATTTCAGCAACTGAGATTTGAGGCAGTCCTTGCTAGTGGGAGAACATTATACCATACAATTCAGCTCAGCTAGATCATTTAGGTAACCACAAATGAAAAGCAAGGGTCACCTTCAGAAACATCTGATCACTGCTCTCACACTGCCAGCCCTAGTTTAGGAGTGCCTAAAGATATTTATCAGTTTCCTTCAACTGGATGAAAAGAAGTGTATGTTTCTGCTTATACAATTCTTAATTATATCCCCACTGCTTTATTCTCAGTCTGTGCCTAACTTCTTCATTCCTTACTTAGTTCAAAAATGCTCAGAATCTTTGTATCTATGTGCCTTCTCTAGATTACCAGCTAAATTATGGTTCTTGCTATAGCCCAAATTTCTTTTATGACTCTCCTTTCTGTGTACACAAATGATATCATCCTTGAATGTTCCTGGCACACTACACCTGTCTACTGATGCCACAACTCCCAGCATTCCCACAAGACCATACCCTCAAGTATTTTAAGTTGCCAGGTTCCCATCCAGGCTTTCTTGGCCCCTGCCTACTACTTTTTATCTGCTGGGCACAGTATGACAGTGATACTGGGTGTCCTTCTCTTAGGATGCAATCAATTCTGCCACTCTATTGGGCTAGTCCTTCTCTCTAGGCCACTGTCCTGAACCCCAGCATGATCACCATCCACTGTCGAGGTTTACAGCAGAGGAGAGGAAGCTACTTCTTGCCCTTTGGTCCCTGTTCTCTTGTACATGGAGGCTCCAGTTCTGCAAGAGTCTACCCACTCTCCTGAGAGTACTTTATATTGCTTCTTCTATGATTATCTATCCTTTATGTAGTACCCTGGAATAAAGTCAATTTTAGAATGAGCTAAAATGCTAATGTCACGTTCAAGAAACACTCCAACTAAAGAGTGGATGATGTGTCAAACACATTGTAAACAGATCAGGCATTCCTAGCATGAGTTCTGTCCTAAGGTACTTCTTACCAACAAATTTCATAATTTACATCACACACATAAGCACACATACACACACACACACACACACACACACACACACACACACGCACAGTTGCACATGTACACATTTAATGGATTATTCCACACATTTTTCATTTATACCTCAGATGGTTTTGAATGCCCAGCAATGCCCAGGCTTAACTTAGGTATTTCATTACCATTTCTCAAAGCTGATCTGTGGGGCCTTCCTATTATTTTAGATACAAAATATGGCATTCAGAGGTGTTAGAACGGGCCCTGTGATCCTATACAAAATACTTTTTGCTTCATTTCCTCCCACTATTAAATGCTCCAATACACATAATAATTTAATGAGTAACTGTGTTCTCATATTATTATTCTCATATGTCTAAGGCTCCATAAAAGCTTTCCCTTTCCTGAAGCAGATGGCTCTCAATCTATCTGATTCACAGTCAACCACTGGAATGCCATTCAAAATCCACCTTGTAAAATGTTTATCAACATCTACAGTTACTTTGTCCTCTGGCTCCTGGAGCACTTAAGGGCCTGCTACTCCTTCTCCTGTGATAATTAACTGTGAGCAGGATCGTAGCTCCTTACCAAGATGGATGGCCCGGGATTACTGAATTTTATATCTTAATTTAATGTACAGAATGTTAACACATGTTCAGTGTTTATTGAGTGGATTGCCAAGTGTAAGAAGAATGACTATATATATATATAAGAATATATTTACTAAGCAGTTCCATTTTATCATCCTGCATTAACTCCTCACTAAATTTCCTGATATTCGTCTGGCTTATGTGTTCTCACTCTATCACTGGTTGAAGAGTTGCAGAGCCTGCAGAAAGCTTACTGATTCCACTGCAATGCTTGGTGGGGGAGTGCAGATTCAAAATCATATGTATAAAATCTTATGCAAAGCAGGTTTTCATCCACGAAGAACAACCAAAGACAAGGCTGGAAGAACCAGTAAGAAATCAAGGAAGGAAAAGTTTGAGAGGAGCAAAGAAGCAGAAGCGTTCACAGTTGGGAAATTTATGGAAAGTCGTAGATGAGTCAGAAGGAGAAACCATGTAGCAAGAGCCAAAGAATGAGGGATCACACAAGAAAAGAGCAAACTTCAATGGGCTGAGGCACAGACTCTCAAAGCCTGGCCCCAGTAATGCTCTTCTAGCAAGGGCACATCTCCTAAAGGTTCCATGATCTCCACCAAACATCACCACCAACTGGGGACCGAGAGTTTAAATCTGAGGGGCATTTCTCATCCAAACCACCCAAGCCTGTGAGAAAGTGTACTTTATGCTCTATGCAAAATTTGATATGCACATTTAGAGTGTCAATTTAACCCATTTGGGAAAAACAACTGCTTTCAAGTGCCCTTGGGTACTTTTGAAGTACTGATTACACAAAAACAATGATAAATTTTCCTCTTTTAATGTGACCAATTAGCTGGACATGATGATACATGTTTAGAATCCTAGCACTCGGGAGGCAAAGGCATGAGGATTCAAAGCACAGAGCAAGTTCAAAAGCAGCTTGAGATACATGTGACCCTGTCTCAAGAAAAAACAATAGAGTAGAATAAAATAAAAAAGACAAAGTATGTTTTCTATAAATCTTATTTCTCTACAGTTCATTGATTGTTTTATATTTATGTGTGTGTGTGTGTGTGTGTGTGTGTGTTTGTGTGTGTGAGATCCTATGTAGCCCACAATATGTATGTGGAGGTCAGAGAACAATTATAGGAATTGGTCTTCTGCTGCTGCTTTGAAAGTCCCGGAGATCAGGTCATTAGGTTTGCCTGAAAGTACCTTTACCTATTAAGTCATCTCACTGGACCTAACTTTATTTGTTTTGTTTTGTTTTGTTTTTATTTGTGTGTGTGTGTGTGTGTGTGTGTGTGTGTGTGTGTGTGTCTTTTTGATACAGGGTCTCCCTTTAGTTCCAGCTCATCTGGAACTCAGTATGTAGACCAGGCTGGCCTTGAACTCACAGAGATCCACCTGCATCTGCCTCCCGAGTGCTGGGATTAAAGGCGTGTGCCACCATGTCCGGCACTGGACCTAACTTTAAATTATTAGTGTATCTGGCATAGGTTATGCCTGGACAAGCTGGCAGCCCATGAAAGAAAACAGCCAGAATTGACTAGAGACCAAGACAACAGCTCCAGAGAAAGTAGACTGTTTTGCTTCTCATCCACCTGAGCCCCTTTTCTAAGCCTAGGGAACAATCTGCGGAAGAGGGGGCACAGTAGAATGTAAGGGCTGCGATTGGGGTGAATGGTGAAACTACAACAATATAGACTGGACACTCATTTGATCAACTTGATTGAACATACAAGCCCTCCCTGCTGGATGGTGGGACCCATGAGCTGTGTGGGTTTGGGCACAACTGCTTGCAAATTGGTTTTACATGAAGGATGCTTGTACTCACAAATTATCACTTATTGTTAAAAAAAA
>VZQC01007495.1:1083383-1227495 GCA_009823505.1 Rhizomys pruinosus
CGAACACGTTAGATCCTAGGTGTGGGGAGGGAGGGGAAGCGAGGTCCTTGGAGGCCGAGGCCAGCCCGGGTCAACAAGAGGAGTAAAGAGAAGGAGGGGCATACGGGGAGACGCTGTAAAAAAAAGAAGAAAAAAAAAAAAAAAAAAAAAAAAAAAAAAAAAAAAAAAAAAAAAAAAAAAAAAAAAAAAAAAAAAAAAAACTTGTGCTACTAGACGGAGCCATAAGGAGCCAACTTCAAGTCTTCTCTAATGTTGCTAAAAATTTGGTGAGGATTATTAATGTCTGCAAAAACATAAATAATATCAAAGGTAAAAGCCAGAAAGTTCTACAAAAGAAAGAGGTATGAGTGAGCTGTTGGGAGATACAAAGAAAATGAAGATTATACTAATTCATTTCATTTATTTGTTCTTTCAATTCTACTGCTTAGTTTCATAAGCCAAATATGATTTAAAGTGCAAAATATTTTCTATCCTCAGGAAGTTTATAATCAGAACCAGGGTTGAGTGGAAAATATCAAGAGCGTGACAGAGAGAATGACTGTGCAGAATATTGACACATCACTATCAAGCATCATGGGCCAGTCTTTTCAGCGCAAGCTCTGCCTGCAGAGACAGACTGCAGTTTGTTACATAGAAAAATCTTTCTGCCTAACCCCTTCAAGAACAGCACCCAAGTTAAAGAAAAGAAGAAAGACTTGGTAAATTTTAGTAGTTCACAAGATTGTCCAATAGTAACATCTTCATTCTCTTGCTCATTACTGTGATCAAATATCCGACTGAGGCACCTTAAGGAAGGAAAGGTTTACTTTGGTTGGCAGTTGAGGAGACTCTCTGTCAAGGCAGCGGAGCGTGAAGCAGCTGCTCAACTCGTTCCTACAGTTGTCTCTACAGAGATGATTCTAGTGCTCAGATCACTTTCTCATTTTTATTCATGGAATGCAACTGCCCAAAGTTAAGTGGGTCTCCTCACCTGAAATACATACTCCCTCAGACATTTTCCCCAGAGGTTTGTGTCCTGGGCGATTCTAGATCCTGACAATTTGCCAGTCCGTATTAACCATCAGATTATTTGGCAAGCATAGCTGGCAATAGATTCTGAACTGATTTAACTGCCTGTCATGAGATGGAGTACACAGTTCATTTGGGGTTGTCTAACTTATCTGAAAGAATCATATGTATCACCATGGTCCTTTGCAGCACAGTTGTTTAAGTTACTCCTCCCATACATGCTATGGGCTTGGGAAAGGAGGATATCCTCTGAGAACCACAGATGGGCAGTGAAAAGTAGTTTTAACTGTCTTGGTGCAATGACTTAAATACCCCCAAGTCCAAAGACCCATTATTTCCTACATTCCCCTTAGCATATTCAGTTTGCCTGTTGTTTCTGATATTTGCCCCAATATGAATTTGGAAGGATTGTTTTCCTCATCAGGTTCCTTAACTCCTCCAAGCTGGCCTTTCTTATCTAATAAGACAACAGGCCCTGGTAACATTAGTAGATACATTAGTGCCTATAAAAGTCATTCATATTAGCCGGGCATAGCGGTGCATGCCTTTAATCCTAGCACTTGGGAGGCAGACGCAGGCGGATCTTTGTGAGTTCAAGGCCAGCCTGGTCTACAGAGTGAGTTCCAGGACAACTGGGGCTACAGGGAGACCCTGTCTCAAAAAAAAAAAAAAAAAGACAAAAAGGTCATTTATATTAGGAAAATATGGTGATTCATGCCTTCTAAGGTTATAATCTGAAAGAACTGTTGATAGGACTAAGAATAAAGAGGAGCCTTATGATATAATCATTATCCATTTGTATATTTTTTGCTTGTTTGTTGTAAGATGAATAGAGAGGAAGGGCAAGTAAAAATGAAAGATAAGGATAAAGGCAAAGCATGGAGGAAAATTTGGTAAATGTGGCACTGAAGGAAAATACGAATGGAGGAGATGAAAACATTAAAACATGGTTAAGGTTGATACAAACACATGAGATCTCTTCATCCTTTGGTTTGCCATGTCCGACTTAGGCACTGCATTTCATTCTGAATTTGTACACTGAAGGTGATCATCAACCAATATTTTCTTTTCAAAATAATGTTTCTTGTAAAAGTGACAAGCACAGCCTTTGCTCTTCTGGGCACTTTGTGATGCATGAGCAGAGTCCATTTGCCCTGGATAGAGGAGGGCTAGATGCCAGGGGAGCTGGCTTCTACCATTCTCTATGCAGGTGGAATTACAGAGTTACCAGTGGATGAATTTCTGTATTTTTGTAAATTATATTTATTTGAGGAATTTGAATTTACCAAAAATTAAAATTCCCTTGAACCAGTTGTTTCTATTTTATATGCTTTTTTAAGATTTATGAATACAAATACATTGAGTGTAGGGGTTTTTGGAAAACTATACTTTTATATATAATTCAATATTAATTTCAAATCCAAAATAACTATTTTTTTTCCGTACATAAAGAGTCTCCTTACACAAGAAGTTATAACTTACCTTCAGGATCCTACTGCACCAACTCTAGAAAAATGAAACTGAACAGATGAGTTTTCTCTAAAGGCTCATTCTCCTCAATTTTTAAAATGACCCTAATTTTATAATAATCATTAAGGTGACCAGCCTGGATTCCTAACTGATATCCTCCTTATCCTCTTATACATAGGCCATCACTAGAGTACTCAACTTCTTAAATGTTTCATGGGTTCCTTTCTTTCCACTTCCATATTTAAAACTTTTACTACTTGACATCTTAATTAGAAAATAATATACTAATTCTAATTCAGTCTTCTTATAACCCATGATGGGTTAATTATTATTTTATCATTTCCTTCTTGAATTTAGAAGGCTGGAGACTTTACCAGCAACTCTGCCCACTGTGTGGGATCTGATCCACACCACTATTAGCTATCTATCTATTATCATGACTTTCAACTTAAAATAAGAGGTCAAGTAGCTTACATTTTCACCCTGACTGCAGTTAATCTGTCAGACTTTCTAACATTGCTATTTTTTTCACACACTACAAGCTTTAAAAAAATTCAAGTAGAGAAATTATGACCTTTATAGAAAAGTGTTAATATGGTATATTTGATCTATCTTATTTCTATATTCTAAATTTTCTCATGGGCAAAAATATGGACCCATTATGGGCACAGTTTAACCCATGTAAATAATATGTATGATTACTAAACAATGATCTTTGAATAGAGTAAATGAAGTGGTAAATTGAAACTCCTGTAACTGAGTGTTAACTCCACTCAAGCCAAATGGAAGCATTTTATACTTTTTAATGCTTAATTTCATTACTGTGAATTCAGAGTACTAAAGATATTTTAAAGCAATTAATTGATGTTGTTAAGGCTGAGTGTGGTTGTTACTACCTGCAAGCATATGCACAAAACTGATTAGCTGTTTAGTGTGTTTTGCAAAGTGCTTAATGAAAACAAATATGTTTGAAGCACATTTACAAAAGGAATAACCATTAAGGAGAAAGAGAAAGTCTGGAATCACATAGAATATTTGGTCTTTGGAGGAAACTAATCTTAGTCATTAGCTCCAGGTGTTAAATAATCTACTCCAAAGTTTGTATGCGCCTATTATGTGTGATAGGATGAATCATTGATTCATCACTCAAGAACTTTACATTCCACTGGGTAGAGAGGTAAGAAAAAGAAGGACATAAAATGATTGCTTTGTTAGTTGTAAACAAGGCAAGCAGGAGACAGTGCAGAGCACCATCATGGGACACTAGGGTCAGCTGCTTCAACCTAAGAACTCTTCAGAATGTAACATCAGAACCAAGGCCTACCAGAGAGAAAGCAACAAACATCTGAAGAACAAAAAGACATTCTTTCCATTAAAAGGAAGCCATTTGCTCAATGACCATGATACTAGAACGAAATTGGAGTTTAAAGGACACTACTGTAGTAAAGTCTTAGAGTATTTTGAAGAGAGTCACAAGAAGAGACTCAGATTTGGTGACTATGGGAAGGGAAAACCCCAGTGTGGAGCACAAGGGTAGGAATGATGGTTGTTTGGGCTTGACAAGGAGGAGCTTTCAAACATGACATCTTTCAGCCTAATTAAAAAAAAATCATAAGCTGAAGTTGCTAAAAGATACATGTGGCATGCATATATGCATATTTTGGAGTGATACAAATTGGAAGGAACAAAAACAACAAAGACTGAGTCAAAGAACTGACTGAAATGGTGAACTTCTGCTCAAAACAGTAAACTTCTGCACTGAAAATTTTAAGAGACTGAGAAAAAGATGAAAAAACATGTTTGGCAGAATGCATGAACTCTGGTGGGTTGGGGGGCAGGGAAAGGGCAATGGGTCTAGATTTGATTGGAAATTTTGTATGAAATCCACAAAGCTTCAATAAAAATTGGCTTTGAAAAAAAAAAAAAAAAACAAGAGACTCAGGTTCCCAACTCTGGAGGCATTTTTGAAATATAATAGGAACTCTAAAACATTCTAAGGGAGGAAGGCATGGGAAGGCTTAAACTATTAGAATGATAAACTGGGCATGGTGGCGCACACCTTTAACCCCAGCACTCGGGAGGTAGAGGTAGGTGGATCTCTGTGAGTTCAAGGCCAGCCTGGTCTACAGAGTGAGCCCCAGGACAGCTGGTACTAAAAGGGAGACCCCGCCTCAAAAATACCAAAAAAGAAAAAAAGGAAAAAAATTAAAAAAAAGACTCTTAGAATGATGTGATCTGATTTTTTGATTTTTTTTTTTTTTCTGTAAGCACTTTGTCTTCTGCATAGGGGAATATTTTAGAGAAAGGTAAGAATTGAAGCAAAGAAATGAATTAAGAATCTATTGATGTGATCAAGGTAGGATGGAATGAACAGACTCAAGAAAAATGTTGAAACAATAGTGACAGGACCCACTAAAGTACTGAATATGAAAGCTCAGAAAGAACTTTATGCTGGAGGTAACTAGATGTCATAAACACAGATAGGAAATCCAGATGGCTCAGGTCTAAGTGAGGCAGTATGCAAACTCATTGGGAGAAAGTTACCTAAAAGACCTACAAGGGGTCATATAAAAATTTTCTATTAAGGTATACAACAAAGAAAAATAAACTGATTTGCAGTTATTCACAGAATCATGGGTCATTAAAAACAAGATACAACCCTTTTAAAGCATCAAGGATACCTTTCCTGAATTAGTACAGAAAAGTTTCTCATTTTGGATGCACTTTGGCAGAATAGGTAGAAGCTCCTTTGAACAAATTCACAAAGTTATATCATGTAGCCAAAATGTCCTTGTCACAGGCTAGCTGATTTATAATTGTTTCAGTATGCGACTGGTGAATGAAAACATTCAATAGTTCTTTCATCCCAAAAAAAAAAGGGCACTTTATAGCTTCAGCCCTATTAGATTTTCTGGGACAAGTAAGTTTACAAATTAAAGGGTTTTATTTTTACCTTTGAGCTTAGATTTACTCATTAGAAAGAAAAATTAAATCTAAGTCACTGAATTTCACCTTTGATGAAGCCAGACACTGGGAATAAAAGATTAAATGCATCTAATTTTTCCCAGCTAGAGAGTCTGGCTTTATTTCACTTTTTCTAAAAAAAAAGAAAAAAAATCCTTTAAAGTCATTTCCTTGAAGAAAATCAACCAGCTATGCACTTTGAGTACCTCTCACAGGACTTCTTATGAGTAGGTTTTTTCTAAGGTCCATTAAGCTAACATTGTACTTTTACATCTATATTTTCAGTTGTGCTTTCCTTTTTATTTTTTCATGCACAATTTGGTAACTGAGCACAAATTATTCAAATATTATTTCTACCTTAACTCCTAATACTGAAAACTGGTTAGAGCTAAAAGGACTTTTCTGAATTAGTAATAAGTCGAAGGAAGGATGATGGTGTAGACCCAAGCTGCCATTGACATCTCCTAAATATGTACACATATCTAGGGACAAGGAAACATGGTCCTTATTGTACATGGAATAGAATTTGAATCTTTCAGGTCATATATAGCCTGTGTTCTAACAGTTTTTTATAACCTTTAGTAGGTGCCAAACATGATTCACTCACATGACATTCCAGAGATATATGTCCTACCTTCAACTTGCAGATAAAAATACTGAAACTAACAAAGATTATACAGCAGTAAGGTGTTGGCATCAGGTTCTGGAGAGTAATAAAGAGCATTGGCGATACCTTGTAATATTTGAGTGTCTATGGGATCCTGCTAGCCAACGACGCCAAAGAGGTAATCCATTCCTGACACTGAGCTTTTTGTTAGCATGTGGTGTCTAATAGGGGCATAATCATCCCACTGTACTGTAACTCCATATGTATATGTACCTATATTTAAGAAGCTTCTACAGTAGGTTTCCATATGACTTTTTCAAAAGGCCTTTAGTGGTAGTTATCTCTCCTTTTATTCCCTCCACTACCCTGCCCTCCCACCCCATTTAACCCTTCCTATTCCATTATTCCTTTTTCCCACTTTAGATCACTTCATTCTATCTCTCTTCTCTTGAACGCCTACCTCCCATGATGCCTTACAAATTTTCCGACCTCTATGGGTACTCCAAATGAAACATAGATATCTAAAGATTCAAAGCTAACACCCACAAGTGAAAGAAAACATGTACAGTTTGCCTTCTGGTTCTGAGTCACCTCACTCAGGATGATTGTTACCAGCTCCATTCATTTGCCAAAAAATGTCATAATTTCATTTTTCTTATTAGCCGGATAATATTTCATTGTGTGCATGCACCATGTTTTCATTTTTATTCCTTGGTTGATAGATACTTAGGATCTTTACATTTCCTGGCTATTGTGAATGGAGCAGCAGTGAACATGGATGAGCAGGTATCTCTATAGTAGAATATAGAGTTTTGGGTACATTCCCAGGGGTGATGTAGCTGGATCATTTGGTAGATCTATTTCCAGCTTTCTGAGGTACTACCACACTGATTTCCATAGAGACTGCACAAATTTACACTTCCACCAGAAGTGAATAAGTGCTCCCCCTTTTGCACCTCCTCACCAGCATTTATTATCACTTGTTTTTTTTTTAGTCTTAATCATTCTGATTATGGTAAGATGGAATCTAAAAGTGGTTTAAATTTGTACTTCTCTGATAGCTAAGCATGTTGAACATTTTAAAAAGATTTTTCTCAGCAATTCGTTTTTCATCTTTTTTATTTTATTTATTTTTATTTCATGTTTATGAGTACTTTGCCTGTATATAAGTAAGTGTGCCTCCTGCATGCAATACCTGTGTAGAACAGAAGATTGCATGTCATATACTCTGGAATTGGAGTCACGTCACGGGTGGATGTTAGCTGTCATGTAGGGTTGAGAACCAAACCCTGGACCTATGCAAAAGCAGCCAGTGCTCTTCACTTCTGAATAATTTCTCCAGTAACTGTATTTCATTTTTTGAGGATTCTCTATTTAGTTCCTTGTCCCATGTTCTAGTTTGTCTTCCGTTGCTATGACAAAACACTCTGACCGACACCAACTTGGGGAGGAAAGGGTTTATTCAGCTTACATCTCTTGGGTCACAGTTCATCACTTAGGGAGCCCAAGGCAGGAACTCAGGGCAGGAACCTGGAGGCAGGATCTGAAGCACAGGCCATGGAGGAATGCTGTTCACTGGCTTGCTCCCCTGGCTCATGCCCAGCCTGCCTTCCTATATGGTATACAACAACCTGTCCAGGGTGGCACTACTCATTGTGGGCTGGGCCCTCCCACACAGCTTGATGATCAAGACAATACTCCACAGATGTGGCCACAGGCCAATCCAATGGAGCCAATTCCCCAATTGAGGCTCCCTCAAACCAGGAATGTGTCAAGTTGACACTAAAGCTTAATCAGCACAATTGACCCCTTGTCAACTTGACACACAAAACACATCACTATTAAACCACCACCTTTCCATTCTTATCTCCAAGTATATGTTAACATTATCACAACTAAGACAGTACAACCTTAAAAGCTCCACAGTCCTTAAAATGTCCAAACACTTAAAGTTCACAGTCTATTAAAAGTCTCTTAACTGTGGGCTGCTGTAATCCAAAACAAGTACTGTCTTATTTCAAAGGAAAGAATCAGGCACACTCAAACAAAACCTTAGTCCAGCAAGTAGCTCAAGGCTGAACCTGGGATCACTCACAATCTTCTGGGCTCCAAAGGGTTTTGGCAGCTCCCCTTCTCTGACTCTGCCATCTGTGGCACAACAGCTCATCTTGCAGGCCCAGGCCGACTCCATTCCAACACTGCTGCTGCTCTTGGTGGTCATCCCACGGTCCGGCATCTCCAAAAAGCTGGGGTCACCACTAAACTGAGGTTGCTTCTGACCTCTCCTGATGCAAAACCTCAGCTTCTCTTCCTGATCCTGGAATCCTGGGGTCTTCACTGCACCAAGGCCGCACTCTGACCAGTGAGGGCCTTTCCTGGCCTCTCATAGTGCCAGGCCTCAGCTGCTCTCTGTGACCCCTTCATGCTTTCAACACAGGAACATATAGAGACTCTTACATTTTACCAAGTCCTGCTTCTGCTTGACATGGAGTCTCGGGCCCCTTCTAGAACATAGGACCCTGAAGAATTTTTTCCCAGAAGATTTCACACAGTGATGCTGCTCTTTGTTACTTACAGCTGATCTTTCCGCCCCAGCTAACCAGCATCAATTGTCCCAGTACAACAAAGATTTCACTTCAGGTTTTGGTCTCTTGTTACTTACAGTTGATTCTTTAGCCCCAGCTGACCAGAACCAACAGATTAAACATCTGATGATCTCTGCTTCCCTTTGAAACTAGAAACTTCTACAAGCCAGGCCTCCATCATCTACAACACTTTCAGCAAAACTGTTCAAGTTCCACAGCCACGATCTTTAGCATTCAATGATTTTTCTAGCCCAAAGTTCCAATCACTTCCACAATCCTTCCCCAAAACATCAAGGTCAGGTCTATCACAGAAATACCTCACTCTCGGTACCAATTCTGTTTCTAATTTTTTTCTCCATTGCTGTGACAAAACACTCTGACCGACACCAACTTGGGGAGGAAAGGGTTTATTCAGCTTACATCTCCTGGGTCACAGTTCATCACTTAGGGAGCCCAAGGCAGGAATTCAGGGCAGGAACCTGGAGGCAGGATCTGAAGCACAGGCCATGGAGGAATGCTGTTCACTGGCTTGCTCCCCTGGCTCATGCCCAGCCTGCCTTCCTATACGGTATACAACAACCTGTCCAGGGTGGCACTACTCATTGTGGGCTGGGCCCTCCCACACAGCTTGATGATCAAGACAATACTCCACAGATGTGGCCACAGGCCAATCCAATGGAGCCAATTCCCCAACTGAGGCTCTCTCAACCCAGGTGTGTCAAGTTGACACTAAAGCTATCCAGCACATCCCACTTGTCAACTGTTTGTTTTTTTTTTCTTGATGTTCAGGATTTTTAGTTCTTTGTGTACTCAGATATTAACCATCTGTTAGATATATAGCTGGTAAATACATTTTTATCATTCTTTAGCATATATTTGTGTAATAGAACATGGAGCAAACATTCAGGTACTGACCTCAAAGATTCATCTCTACTAGTTAGATTTCAGAGTGCTGGAAGGTGCTATGCATGCTGTCAGAGGATAAAAATAATCATCAGTCTTACCAACCTGTGAAACCTGTGAGCTATAGTAACAACCAACCTGGCAAGATATGCCTGTTGGTACAATAGTGGCACAAATGTCAAGGAAGTAACCAACCACTTTGATTGGATTTAAGGCCCACTTCACAAGATGGAACCCATAACTGGCAACATTATTAGAGTCAAGAACCTGTGGATAGATAGGTCATAGGCCCTAGGGGATAACTTACTAATATTATTTTGCTGAATGGACATAGTATTAAAACAACTCTTAATGATTTTTCATTATACACATAGATTAGTGCATCTCTCAAACCTCATCAGAGGAGCTTCTTTTTGCAGTAGATAGCAGTCAACATAGAGATCCACCACTAGCCAAGGTGTAGAGAATTAGAAACTGTCTGTCTAAAGGTGAATCCTAAATGCTGAACAGTGTCACACCCTTTCCTCCCAATGGTCAGGGATCACCTTGGAAGAGGAGGTGACAAGCTTGTAAGATCCAGAGGCAGTGGATGACTACAACAGTGTTTTCCAGAAACAATAGTGCAGTTGTGGCAGCATCCACAAGATCTGCATAACCCCAAGCCAGACAAAAATCCCAGCATGGAGAAGGAAGTAAGTCATGTTGTACCATCCCTAGCTGAAGAGCTATCAGCTGGGAGAGGGAGAGTGGGTTATCTTTAAGAGTGTGGTCCCTAGTAGGTGAATGATTCTCCTGTGGATAGCCCCACACCCCAGAGTACATAGGCAGCACAAATTGGACAAAATGGATTTAAAAGAAAATGAGGACTTGGACTGTGGTGAGTAGGGAAATGGAGGTAGGTCTGAGAGGTGGGGGAGACAGGTGAATCTGACCAAAATGTATAATGTAATATTCTCTAATACTTTAAGATCCCACCAAATGCATATAATTGGCTTTAAATCCAAATCTTCTTCTGTAGCTGATATAGCGAGGATAAGACCCAGAACTGGTCTGAAAAAGTAAAAATAACTGATTGGGAAACCAAAGAAAATCATTGCACCTTCAGCTTTGGGAAACCCACCATTGTTCTGAGTTTAGTATTTCTCTGTGATGATGAGAGCTGACATTTCCTAATTCCTAGATTCTGTTGAAATGACTGTAGCAGCCCAAAGTCTATACCCATTGCTGCTGAAGTTGGTGAAGCCAATAAAGTCAGGGGTAGAACCCTGACGATTTCAGCATTGTCTTTTCTTTGAAGTTACTAAAGGATGTTTTCCAGAAAAGTGAGGGAAAAGGCCCAGAAAGATGAAAATATGAATTCTAGAAGATAAGGAGAGTCTCATCTGCGTTGGGATTTTGAACAATCCCGGGCTTTTGTGGTCCTTCTTTAGTGGCAAGCTTTGCTGTGGCCATGTGCCCAAGGCCCAGTTTAGAAATGATCACCCCTGGGGCTGGAGAGATGGCCTGGCATTTGAGAGCACTGCTCTTTCAGGGGACCCAGGTTCGATCCCCAGCACCCACATGGCAGCTGAGAGCCATCTTTAACCCCAGTTCCAGGGGAATCCAATGCCTTCTTCTGACCTCTGTGGCATTGCACAACACATGTGCTCAAACCCACATGCAGACAGTACATTCATACACATATAAAAATAAATAAAATTTAAAAAACGTTTAAAAAAAGAAATGATCACCTCTATTGGAGGTAGTTCTTATCTGTCAGCCAACTTGTTATAAATGTTCCCTAAAAAATATTTAGTATTGTCTCTGGTGAACACGCAGAGAACCAACTCTCACTGAGGTCTTACTACTCTTTAGTATACTGTTTGTGAGAGGAAGGTCTGTCCTCTCATTTCTGGTTACTTCCATCATCTCCACTTTTGTCAGATAAGGATATTTCAGTTCTTCTTGGTCCTGACCAGAGGATGTCAACTGGTGGCTTTGGATGACCTCTGAGCAGCTGGTATGCTCCACTCACTGCTTTGTATTAAAAGAATATGCTGGGGGCTGGAGAGATGGCTCAGCGGTTAAGAGCACTGGCTGCTCTAACAGAGGACCTGGGTTTGATTCCCAGAACCCACATGGCAGCTAACAACTACCCATAATGCTAATTCCAGGTGAATCCAACACCTTCTTCTCACCTCTGAGGGTACTGAACAACACAGGTGCACTTACACACATGCAGGTAATACAATCATACACAGAAAATAAAATTTAAAAATTTAAACAAAGTTTTTTTTAATTTTTATTTTTTATGTGTATGAGTGTACTGTCTGCATGTAGGTTTGTGCACCCATGTCATGCAATGCCACAGAGGTCAGAAGAGGGTGTCAGATTCCCCTGGAACTGGAGTTAAAGACAGTTCTTAGCCGCCATGTGGGTGCTGGGGATTGAACCCAGGTCCTCTGCACGAACACTTGGCGCTCTTAACCGCTAGGCTATCTCTCCAGCCCCTAAACAAAGTTTTAAGAAGAGGGACCACTAACATAAAATGTTGAACCTTGTGCTCGACTTTAAAATGCAGGAAATCCAATTTACAGTAGGAGAGTGACCTCATCATCATCATATTTCTCCTTTTTCTATGGGGGGAGGCAAGAAAGTCTCTCATATCAAAACCTTGCAGCACCTAGAAGGTAAGTTTCATTAGGACTCATTATAAATAGTTGTTACAAGTAGGATGGGGCTGGAGAGATAGCTTAGCGGTTAAGAGCACCGACTGCTCTTGCAGAGGACCTGGGTTTGATCCCCAGCACCCACATGGCGGTTAAGAACCGTCTGTAACTCCAATTCCAGGAGAACTCCAGTTCCAGGGGAAACCAAGACCCTCTTCTGACCTCCGTGGCATTGCACAACACAGGTGCACAAATTTACATGCAGACAGTACATTCATACACATACAAAAATAAATAAAATAAAGTAATTAAAAAAAAAAAAACAAGTAGGATCCACAGAGGGGTTCGATGTTTATAGCAATCTGAGGCTTTTCTTCCTTTCGATGTTCAGACAGGTCAACCTTTCAGTTGGCACTTTCTGGTACATCCTACTCAATGCAAAGCTGTATCTTTTCTTTCTCAGCCATTAAGTTGGTGACATTTTGTCTTGTTGGAACCCATAAATCTTTTCCCGTAGTTAGTTTTAGGATTTGAATTGCAAGGTTTTTGACAAAAAGGTTTCATGTCTATCTGTATCTCCCCCCCCCTTTTTTTTTAACCCATGAATCTCCAGAAGACAGTTGTATTATATGTAACTATAGGATGGAATCAAGGCACAGATTTCATCAAATTCACCCATGTTGTTTTGGGTGACTATATATGTTAACTTGAGAAGCAACTTATTTTTATGTTAAATCATTTTTAAAGAGATCGCTACAAGGTGATACTGTACACCAGAGAAATTATAGAGAATGTTTGTATGTGCCCAATCCAAAAGTTATTGCTCTACACATTTTATGTAAACAAATGTGGACAACACAGCGGATTTATATCTCCATTAACTCAGATGCATTACCATTTTTATTAGAGTCTGTAAACCAATGTTGTTTAATATACACATATTTACTTTTACTATGTCCTAAGACCATTTTCCTTTAGCAGTGTCTAGGCAAAACTGGGTACTTGTTGAATCACACGTCAATTAAAAATGCATTAATTGAATATACACCTTGTCCCTCTCCCACCCCTCACCCCTTCCCAATTCACCATTTCAGTCCATTTTCTGATGCAGTCTTTTCTGTTGTTGTTCTTTTACTATGCACTACTGTAAATTGGAGACAACTATTATAGATGTAATCTCTTATAAAACCAGTAAAACTGCCTTCTTTAATTGAGCAATAGACAAATAAGAACTGGTGAAAAGGATTATTCTCTGTTCAGAAAACAATATAATACTAAAGTCCTTAAGCTATGCACTAAGCAAAATATATTAATACAGGAGCTCTGAACAGCAATGGATTATTCTACCAGGGAGATGTTGGATAGGGGATCCAAAAGGCCCCACAAAAGGTAAGGCTCCTTGCCTCTAAACTGGGATACCTGCAAGAAGAGAGGCGATAAGACCCTGCTGCAACAAGACCTGACGTTAACATGGGAAAGATGTATTGAGACCACACATGCAAGTGTACAGATGGCCTTGAATACCAGAGATTGTCACCAAAAGCCATTCAAACCAATAAAGCAAAACGGATTTCCCTGAGTCAAGAAAGACTCCACGTCAGCACCAGCTACACCTCACCTGCCTGGAAATACTGTGCAGCAGAGGCAGCCATATGCCTGTATATCCCAAACCTAATTGGCTATTGGCTCTCTCCTTGGAGGAATACCCCATGGCTGATACCACAAGCTTACATCCTCTACAGGTTAGGAGATGTTATAACCCACAGTAAGACCCTGTCATATTAACAGGAAAAAATGTAATCATGGATTAACATATCATACAATCATATGTGTGCCTATACCAAAGTAACCAACCATAACTATTAGTGCGCTTAAATACCTATATAAAGCTAACTGCTTGTGCTTCGTTAGTAGGATGAAAGGTTATTCCTGGACAAACTGTCAGCCCATGAAAGGAAAAAGCCAGAATTGACCAGAGTCCAAGCAACAGCTCCAGAGAGAGGGACTGTTTTTGTCTTCACATCCACTGTGCCCCTTTTCTAAGCCTAGGGAACAATCTGCGAAAGAGGGGGTTGGTAGAATGTAAGGGCTACGATTGGGATGAATTGTGAAAACTACAGCAATGTATTCTGGAACTATTTGATCAATTGGTTGAACATACAACCCCTCACCCCCCGCTGGATGTGGGGCTGTGGGGTTTTGGGCACAACAGCCTGCAATTGGTTTCATATTAAGGATGCTTGTACTCATGGATCATCACTTATAGCTAAAAATGAAAGAAAAAAAAACCTGAGAGAAAGATGCAGGACAGTTATGGCAAATGCATGATCTGGGATGGGGTGGGGGTGGGGGGGAGGGAAAGGGGAAATATCCTGAACTGAATTGGAAATGATGTATGAAATGCACAAACCATCAATAAAAAAAATAAAATAAAACAAAATAAAATGCAGGAAATCTGTCAATTTGGGAAACAGAAGCCTCTGTGGCAATAATCAGGTGGATCTGAACGTGTAAACTTCCTACAAGTCCAAGATCATTTCCAAATTAACAATATCTCTACCAGTCCAGATTGCTTTAAAAAAAAATTAACTGGCCTGGTGTGGAGGCACATGCCTTTAATCCCAGCACTTGGGAGGCAAAGGCAGGCATATCTCTGTGAGTCAAAAGCCAGCCTGGTGTGCATATCAAGTTCCAGGTCATGTGGGGCTACAGAGAGACACTGTCTCAAAAAGATAAAAAAAATTTTTAATTAAATTTTGTGATTTCCATAAAATGTAGTTTAATGGTATTTTGATTCCCCTCCCCCACTAACCCTCACCCAATTTAATTTCACCACACACACAGTGTGTGTGTGTATATATATACACACACATATATATATATGTATGTATAATATATATATATATATATAATAAATATATATATATATATGGTATATGCCTACAGAGAGTCTGGAGTGTTATATTTACTTGTTCAAAGATACTCACTGTAGTTGGGTGTGGTGGCACAAAGTGTGGGGGCACATGCCTTTAATCCTAGCACTTGGGAGGCAGAGGCAGGGAACCTCTGTGAGTTCAAAGCCAGCCTGGTCTACTGAGTTCCAGGACAGCTGAGGCTACAGGAAGACCCTATCTCAAAAAAAAAAAAAGAAAAGAAAAGAAAAGAAAAGAAAGGAAAAGAAACGAAAAGAAAAGAAAAGAAAAGAAAAGAAAAGAAAAGAAAAGAAAAGAAAAGAAAAGAAAAGATACTCACTGTAAGAGTCTAAGTTGGCAACCTATACCTATATCTCCAAACCACAAAAATCCAAATTATTGCCTACCTGCTTGCTGGATACAGCTGAGTTCAGACTGCAGAGTCCCAGATTCCTCTTAAGTGGGTGAAGGAAGATGGACAATAGCAAACAAGTTAATGTCTCATAAATACAGCTGAGGAACTTGTAAAAGATGAAAACTTTGGGGATTTGAATTCAGGACTGTCATGCCTCCATTACACAATGAATAATATCATGAAATAAAGTAGCCAACAATATTTTAAAAATGTATTCCTGATTCTATCTCTCAATAGTTTTCATCTATGAAAAAAATCAATTAGATCATATACTAAAACTAAAGTATTCAGGTGCAATAGTGCACACCTTTAATCCCAACACTCTGGAGGCAGAGGCAGGTGGATCTCTGTGAGATTGAGACCAGCTTGGTCTACATAGAGCATACCAGGCCAGCTGGGACTACAGAGAGACTTTGTCTCAAAAAAAACCCCAAAACAAACAAACAAACAAAAACACAAAAAAAAACCCACTGTTTAAAAAGCAAATGGAGAGATGGCTCAGTGGTTGGGAGCGCCAGCTGCTCTTGCAGAGGACCCGGGTTCGGTTCCCAGCACCCACATGACAGCTAAGAACCGTCTTTAAGCCAAGTGTCGTGGCACATGCCTTTAATCCTAGCACTTGGGGGTGGTGGCAGAGGCAGGCGGATCTCTGAGTTCAGGGCCAGCCTGGTCTACAGAGTGAGTTCCAGGCCAACTGGGGTTATAGGGAGACCTGTCTCAAAAAAAAAAAAAAAAAAGAGAGAAATAAAAAGCAAATGTAATAGATCATGATTACTTGTGTTCTATTTAAACTGTCTCACAACTGACTACTTGACAAATGAATTACAATATATTGTAAAATATTTGATAATATAATATCATTTGTGTATCAAATAACTATGGTAAGGACTCCATACATGCATAGTATTTATGCCCCATAGTTAATTTGATTTCTTAAGCAGCTGCGCTGCTGTCTTTCCATTAAAAATGGTCAACACTCAAAATATAATACATATTCCTGGAAACAAAAATTGTATATTTAAAGTACACAACATGATTTCATATATTCATCAACCATTAGTCAACAGAGTCAAATCAATGTTCATTATCTCAGTTGAAGTTCGTGTGTGTGTGCGTGTGTGTGTATCAAGAAGACTTAAGATCCACTTTGTTAGTACATTTCAAGAATATAATAAATTAGTGTTAAACTATAGCCACCTTGCTGAACATTAGACTTCCAGAAATTTCTCATTCTAGATAAATGAATCTTAGTAATCATTGACCAACATCTCATTTCTGCACCCTTTAGCCCCTGGAAAACATTATCCTGATTTCTGCTTTTACGAATTTGTCTGTTCTTTGCTTTTATGGATTTGACTTTTTTATATTTCATCTATTTGGAAGATTGTGCAATATTTGGCCTTCAGTTTCAGGCTTGTTTCACTTAGCATAATGTCCTCCAGTTTCATCCATGCTGTTGTGTAATCAAGAATTTCCTTCCTTTTAAAAGCTGTAAAATCTCACTGCATATATGTCTATAGTACATTCATTTATCAATTCATCCATCAGCAGAGAATTGTATTGTTTCTATTCTCTATTGTAAATAACACCTAAGTAAACATTAGAAAAATATCTACAAAAATAAACAAGACTAATGTATGCTAGTATAACAAAAGTTAGCAGTAAATATCTAACATATGAAGTATAACCAAATGAATGTAAAAATTGTTAGGGTTCCTGTCAAAAAGGAAAACTGCTTCATTCTAACTAAATTCATATAGGAAGATGGATGTGGATCTAATGTACAGTTCTGAAAGTGAAGGATAAGCTATAGAAAGGAGGCATCTAAAGCATATAGAAGCTAAACGTAAAATTGGAAATGGAATGAATTCAGTAAATGGATCCCAAGTTTTCAGGTGTTGAATAACTTGCTTAGTATATCACAGTCTGATCTTCACAGACTCCTGCTCTGATGTCATTGTAATTTGTCTGAAGACTACCATGATTCACTCCAAAACCAGAGAGCTCTGGATATGAACTCAATATCTCAGAGCAATTAGTAAAGAAAACATCTCTCGCTATAAAATAAAGTGCTATGGAAAAAATATAATGATGTCTATAAAATATGTCATTAGTCAGGAATATTTTGCTCATCAGATAACAATGATAATGGTTTATTCTTTCCTATTCTTAGGTTTGGTATTATGGGAAATTTAAGAACTTTTTTTTATCTTTTCAGTTTTAGCTGATAACAACACGAACCTGTTGATTAAAATGGGGAATATTGCAGAAACTAAAAAGTTTCCATACTATTTCATTAAAATTATATGACCAGAATTATATTTGGTCAATCCTCTTAATCATTGGATCATGTATCATGTTAAAGTATGTCTATAAGCATGGTATCATAAGAAACATGAAAATCAAGTCAGGCAGATACTCTCCTTGTAGCTTCCACAGAAAGCCAGCAGTGACTGGTGCAGACTCAGAGTGCCAGGGGCTACGGAGCCCATCTGAACACCTGGAACTTCGTGGCATAGGTGTCAGAGTGGAGTGGAGTGATGACTATTTGGCAATTTAGAGGACAGGTTTCCTCCATAAAGATTTCTTCCCAGATCGCAGATCACCAGCACACATGACCTGAAGGAAACATCTGCACAGTAAAACCTTAACAAGTCCAACCTCAATAAATTCTTGGAAACTAGCATTGTTCAAAGAAAATCAAAATTGCAAGATAAAGGCTGTGTTCTCAGGATTTATGAATTAACCATTGTGGTAGTAATTCTTTTGTTTAAAAGAAGAGACTAAAAGACATAATTTCTTTAGAAAAGTTTTAGTTTCATAGAAAAACTGAGTGCCCAGTGCAGGAGTGCCTGTAGCTCACATCGGGGTTCATTGTGAATATGCATTTTGTGGCATTTGACATATGTGAAATGACATGTACCCAACAGTATTTCATTTTTGACATAGGGTTTTTTAAATTTTATTTATTCTTTATATGTATGAATGTACTGTCTGATGCAGGTCTGTGCACCCGTGTCATGCAATGCCGCAGAGGTCAGAAGAGGGTGTCAGATTCCCCTGGAACTGGAGTTACAGACGGTTCTCAGCCACCATGTGGGTGCTGGGGATCGAACCTGGGTCCTCTGCAAGAGCAGTCGGCACTCTTAACTGCTAGGCCATCTCTCCAGCCCCGTTTTTTACATAGTTTTAAGACCCCCAAGTTCCCTATTCTCTATGTATTCATAGGGATTGCCTCTCCCCAGTCCCTGAAAATCCCCAAATCTTATTTTTTATTTTATTTTGTTTTTCACTGTAGCCAGCCTTACAGTTGGAGTTAATTGCAGACTGGCTTCTTTCACTTAATAATCTATATAGGCTTTCTCCATGTCTTTTCCACATCCGGGAGGTTCAGTTTTGTCACACAAAGCAGTATTTCATTGCATAGCTAGATGGACCATAGTTCATCACTCCTCATTCTAAAAGGTCTTTCAATTATGAATAAAATTGCTATAAAGCTCTATGAGCAAGTTTATTTTTTTATACATAAAGTTTCACCTTTAAAAAAATTTTTTTTCTATGTGTATGAATATACTGTCTGTATGTAGGTTTGTGCACCCGTGTCATGCAATGCCACAGAGGTCAGAAGAGGGTGTCAGATTCCTCTGGAACTGGAGTTAAAGACAGTTCTCAGCTGCCATGTGGGTGCTGGGGATTGAACCCAGGTCCTCTGCAAGAGCAGTCGGTGCTCTTATCCGCTAGGCCATCTCTCCAGCCCCATAAAGTTTCACCTTTTAAGTTTGTTACTGGATCATACATTAAAAGAATGTTTAGTTTTGTAAGAGATTGGTAAACAACTTTCCAAAGTACATTTCCATCATCAGTGAATTACTCATTGCTGCTGCACATTATTGGCAGCATGTGGGTTTGTCATTGTTTGGAATTCTGTCCTTTCTAGTAGTGCTCTGGCATTGTTTGAATTTGCAGTTTCTTTGTGACATATCTTAGCCCTCTTTTGAGTAGTTACTTGACAATCTGCATATCTTTTTTTGTTGAGTTATTTTTTCCAGGCCTTATTATAGTTTGTTTTCTGTTGCTGCGATAAAACACTGACCAAAAGCAACTTGGTTGGGGGAAGGGTTTATTTCATCTTACAGCTCACAATTCATCATTAAGGGATGCCAAGGCAAGAACCCCAGACAGGAAGCGGGAGGCAGGAACTGAAGCAGAAAATGTAGAGCAAGGCTGGTTCCTAGCTTGCTTCCCCTTCATTGTTCTGCTCAGATTTCCACACAACCCAGACCCACCTGCCCAGGGGTGTCACTGCCCACAGTGGATTGGGGACTCCTATATCAATTAACAATTAAGAAAATGCCCCCCACAGGCCCACCAAATAGAAATCATTTCTCAGTTGCAATTCCCTTGTCCCATGTATGTCCAGGTTTATGTCAAGTTAATAAAAACTGACAGTTCATTTGTTTTATTTTATTTTATTTTTTCCCAATTCCAGGAGAACTCCAGTTCCAAGGGGAATCCGACGCCCTCTTCTGACCTCCGCGGCATTGGACGACACGGGTGCACAGACTTGCATGCAGACAGTACATTCATACACATACAGAAATAAATAAAATTAATAAAAAAATTTCTATAATTTCTAAAACGTATCAATCCTTTTAGAGTTTCATGCAATGTAATTTGATCATATTTATCCTCCCCTACTCCTCCCAGATCCACCCCCACCTCCTCACCCACACAAATTCCTATTCTTTTTATTTTAAACCCATCAAGTCCAATTTGTGATGTCCAAATATTCTTGAGTATGGAGCCTGCCCTAGAATGAGATTGACCTACCCTTAAAGAAAACAGACTCAGGCCGGGCATGGTGGCACACGCCTTTAATCCTCGCACTTGGGAGGCAGAGGCAGGTGGATCTTTGTGAGTTCAAGGCCAGCCTGGTCTACAGAGTGAGTTCTGAGACCCTGTCTCAGAAAAGACAAAAAAAAAAAAAAAAGAAAGAAAAAAGAAAACAGACTCTTCCTCTTCCATCAGCTATCAAATGCCAATAACTCTTCAGAGAGGGGTTGGACTTTGTGCCCACCTCTCCCATCCATGCTAGGGATTTGTCTGGGTTCAGTTTTTGTAAATCTGTGGACTGCTGTGAGTTCATATGTGAAATTGCCCTCCTGTCTGAAAAACAGTTTCATTGTAGTCATTTTCAACCTCTGGTTCTTGCAGTCTTTCCAATCTCCCTTCTATGAAGCTCCCTGAGACATAATGGCTAGCCTGGCAACAATGTCATGAATGTTATGGGAACAAACAATTAACCTTTGGTTGGAATTAAGGCCTGCTCCCTGAGGCGGACCACATATATGGCACCATTATTGGGACCAAGAACATATGGCTAAATAGGTTAAAGGCCCTTGGTGACAACCTGCTACTAATATTCTGCTAAATGGATACAGAATTAAAATGATGCATAATGACTTATACCCATAGATTAGTGCATCTCTCAGCCCTTATTTCTTTTTGTGGTAAAGGGAGTAAACACAGAGACCCAGAACTGGTCAATGTATACAGCATAAGAGACTGTGAAGTGCTCTGCTCTCACTGGGACATCTATATTACACTTTTTTTTTTCTTTCTTTCTTTCTTTCTTTCTTTCTTTCTTTCTTTCTTTCTTTCTTTCTTTCTTTCTTTCCTTTCCCTTCCCTTCCCTTCTCCTTCCTTCCTTCCTTCCTTCCTTTCTCTCTTTCCTTTCCTTTCCCTTTCCTTCCTTCCTTCCTTCCTTCCTTCCTTCCTTTCTTCCTTTCTCCCTTCCTTCCTTTCTTTCTTTTTCTGAGCATTTCTATATCTCATACAATTGTTCCCAATCAATCATAGTCCCCTGCATGCCCCAAACCCCCATTAGAACTCATGCATTACAGCATCTAAGCTAAGCCCTATCCACTCAAACTTTTGAACCCAGATAGGCTTACATGAAAATTCATCCACTGGAGTCTAGTCAGCCAGCACATCTAAAATCTTAGGCAAGGCATACTCTTCTTCACCCAGCAGTAATCAGTATCCTGTAGTTCTAAGTCCAGGGAGAGTCCCCCATCCATTTCTCGCTCCACTCTGAGACCTTGTCTGAGTTGGCATGAGTCCTGAGCCTGATGGCAATTTTGCCACAAGTTCACATGTGAAATCTTACAGTAGTCTGTAAGCTACTGTTTCTCTACATTCACTCACCAGCCCTGGATCTAATAATATTTTGGCCTCTTCTGCAATGATCCCTGAGCCGTGGATGGGTGAGGTTTAAAATAGGGGCCCCATCCAGGGATACACACTCTGGAGGTTCCCATTCTATGAAGCTTGGTTAGTTGTGGCCTTCTGTTTGCATCGCATTCTGTTGTGTAAAGCAGCTTTACTACTGAGAACTGAGGGCTGCACTCCTTTTCTCTCCGCCCCCCATTCCGGGAGTCTTAGGTACAGAGGTTCAACTGTGGATGTGTCTCCTAGGACTGGGCATCTTTCAGATGTATATTTCCTGTGTCTGAATAGTTGTGGGATTCTGCAGTAGCCTCCATCTGTTACAAAGAGAAGCTTCTGTGTCCCAGAGAGGGTAAGACGCTCCAGCAGGTCAGGCACCACGTGAGATGGGGTTTGGGGTCACCTGAAGGGGGAGTCAGCCACCTATACTAGTGTGGTTAACTAGTCAGGGTTAGAGAGTTAGTCTGGAGAAGTCCCTGGTGCCTGCAGGGATCCTGGGCTAGGGGAGAGCAGGGTGGTGGTGGTTGTGGGCAAGAGGAACTCGTGGAGGTAGTTCTTACAGTGTATATGTAGTTAAGGTTGTCTTTTTCTTTTACTGTCTTTTTGGTTTTTTGTTTGTTTTGTTTTGCTTTGCTTTGTTTGTTCAGATAGGGTTTCACAACACAGACCAGGCTGGTGAGCAACTTGCAGAATCTTCCTGTCTTTCCCTCCTTGTGTTCAAATTACTAGAGCAAGCCTTACCTCACTATTTTAAGTGTATATTTAAGTATGAAATATTAACCTTATTCTTTACCATTCATATTGTTTTATTTAAATTCTTTTTACATAAGTTAGGACAATGATGAAATTAATCTGTTATCTATAATTTTTAACATAATTGCCACTGAACTCACATGTTTTCATGTGGATTCAAATTACTGTCGGGTTACTTGCTTGCAGCTTTGAAAGCTTTCTTTACTATCTCTTGTAAGCCATGTTTTTCTAGGAATAAACTTATTTGTGACGCTGCTTCATAGCTTGACACATTTTCCCTCTCAGTGGACAGCCCTGCTGTCTTCTGCTCACCATGCTTCATGGTGTGAGGTCAGATGTTGACCTTGCTGGGCTTCCTCACACTTGGCTTGCCACTTTTCTCTTAATAATTTCATAGATTTTGTATTCTCTTTGACTTTTTTAAATTTATTTTTATTTTTTGGTCTTTTCAAGACAGGGTCTCCCTGTAGCTCTGGCTGTCCTGGAATTCACTATGTACACCAGGCTGGCCTTGAACTCACAAAGATCCTCCTGCCTCTGCCTCCCAAGTGTTAGGATTAAAGGTGTACACCACCACACCTGGCTTCTCTTTGACTTTCAACTTTTGGACTATGATTTATCCTGATGGATTATTTTATGTTTGTTTATTCTACTTTAAATGTGTTGAATTTTTAAAACTTGTAAATTAATGCATTACCTCAATTTTGGAATGTTTTCAGCCATTATTTATTTCAATGCTTCATTTTGTTCTTACTTTTTGGGTCTTCTGTTTCATACATGCTGGTACACTTAATGATGTTTGATGCTTTTCTGATATTCTGTCCATTTTTCTTTATTATTTTTTCTCTCTGTTCTTCAGACTATATAATCTTTCTCAGTCTATCTTCATGTTCTTTGACTCTTTCTCTGACAGCTCAAACCCATTGCTGAGGCCCTGAGTTTTTCATGATGTATATTCTAGTTTTACCCCCCCCCAAATTTTGATGTAGTTCTTTTTAATTAATTCTGTTTAGCCATGTTCTCTGTTCCACGAACCATTCCTTTCATGTTCTTCCTTTAACAATTCTTAAGTATAGTCCATAACTTAGACTGAATCCAAGCCCTGAATCCAAGATCCTCGCAGACCACCAGGAGATGAGATACTGATGCAAGGACAGAGAATCTTTTTATTAGCTAGCTTTAAAGCCAGGGCTGTTCCCATACCTGGTGCAGCAGGACTGGGGAGAGCCCCGAGGCTCTGTACAAGCACTCGATTTAAAGGGAAATATCACAAGCAGGGGGGTTTCCAAGCCTTGGCCTTACAGGATTGGTGGGCTTGTAAGAGGCCTGAGGGCAGGAGGGGAGGTGAAAGGGGACAGGATTCATGGTATGTGTGGTGGTTTGAATGAGTGTCCCCCATAGGCTCTAGGTATTTCAGACGTTTGTCTCCAGTTGGTGGCGCTGTTTTTGGAGGTCTTGGGGTGTGTGGCTGTGCTGGAGGAAGTGTGTCACTGGGGGCAGGCTTAGTGAGTTTTAACAAGCCTTGTGGTCTACAGTTGCTTCCTCTCTGCTTCCTGTGCTCTTTGCGAGATGTGACCCTCGGTTTGCTGCTCCAGCCGCTATGCCTCTCCAGCTGCCATGCCTCCCACCACAGTGGACTCTGATTCCCTGGAACCGTCAATCGTAAGCTCAAATAAACTCTTCCTTTTATAAGTTCCTTGGTCATGGTGTTTTATCACAGCAACAGAAAACTGACTAATACAGTATGTTTCCCAGGATTGTTGGGTTATCAGAGACATATAGTTCCTGGGATTGTTGGGTTATGAGAACATACTTATCTGGGCTTTACATTGACTACCTGCAACTGTTATTTCAAAAAACATGTCTATCCTGATCCCTACACAGTCTTCCTGCAGCTTGTGGGAACATGCTTATCTGGCCCCTGTAACAGTTATCTCAAAAACCTGTTCCTTACACAGTCTTCCTGCAGAACTTTTATGGTAGGTGGCAGTTCTCCCTTTTGTCTAGGATGGAGACTTTGGTATGGTCAGCAAAATAGGTTTTTAATTCGTTGCCCTTCATTCCCCCATTTCTCTTGTTACTTGAGAGGCCAATCTTGGTCTCTCCTGTCTAACTTAGACAGAAGTGCCCTGGTGGATCAAGTAAGGTACAATGTGTTCTTAAGGTCATCAGCTGAATTGCCCCCAATCTTTCTCTCATAGAAGCGACTAACTTATTTGGTATATATGGTTCCTAGGGTTAGTAATAACAACAGAATAACATTGGGGCCTATCAGGGTGGAGATCAGTGTGGGCCTCCCTTATAATATGAATTAAGCTGCATTGATCAGCTATATCAGAATAATCATTTAGAATGTTGGGACAGAGGTATCTATTCTCTCTGATGTGGTATGGGTGTGAAACCTAGCAGGACCCTTTCTTCTGCTAAGGGAACTTACCCTGAGAATCAAGGCAGTATTCAGAAGGACCAGAACAAGAAAATATCTGAGGAATGTAGCAGAACACTGATGATGCCTAAACTCCAAGTGGAGTAGCATTCTAGTCTAGGATATTTTCAAGTATATATAGTAAAGGTTGTCTTTTTCTTTTTTACTGTCCTTTTGTTTTTTTCATTTTGTTTTGTTTTGCTTTGGTTTGTTTGTTCAGCTAGGGTTTCACAACATAGACCAGGCTGGTGAGCAACTTGGAGAATCTTCCTGTCTTTCTCTTCAAGAAAGAACACTTGTCAAGAGAATCTGAGTTATGAAAAAAAGTATACAATAATTTGAAGATTTCTTCCCTCAGTGATAAGGGCAAAACATTATGCCAAACAATTACTTTTTTCCATTCTATTTTTGTAGGATGTATCTTTTTTTCTGATATATAATATATGCTACTTCACACTAAGTAGGAAATCATTTCACACCAATAAGTAAATCAGGAAAAAAGGCAGATGATTTATAGCTATATAACTACTTCAATACTAAATAAAAGTCATTTTTAAGACAAACTTGGCTGTGTAGAGGAGGATGGATGTGCAAACCTTGACAAGGTATTAGCATTTAGAGTGCTTCTGATGACATTGTTACATTTAATGCAACCTGGCAGATTAGGTTCTTTCCCTTGAAGTGAGTGGGCACCAACTCTCTCCACTGCTAAGAAAATTATGGGGGAATAGGGATTGCGAATAATTCCAGAAAGAGATATAAATACAAAGACAGAAAAAGTGTGGGAGATTTTATGAGCTTGATGAGTGAGAGAGATGAGAAAAGGAAAGCGGATATATCCAGGGTTAATGACTAACCCATCAGGAATTAATTTGCAAGGCTATGATCAAGAAAAGAATTAATATGGAATGCGCCCTAATCCTGTAAAGGGAGAAGAAAATAATACTGGGAAAAAAACATTGGAATTCAGAAAGAAAAAAAAAAAAAAGCAAAAAAACCTGGAGAGCTTTGGAGCCCCTGTCATGGCACTGGGAAACCACTTTGGGGACCCACCTTCGAAGCTTTGGCCTAGACAGATAGGACTGTCTCTAAAATTATTATCCTTGATCCCACTTTACTGACTCTCTACCCCCGCTGGGAGACATTTGGGTCTTGGCCTTCCTGAGGTCAGCTTGACTCCCTTCTCTGCATTCATCAATTTGCATAAAGATGAGGCAGGAAGGCCAGGCGTGGTGGTGCACACGCCTTTAATCCTAGCACTTGGGAGGCAGAGGCAGGCGGATCTTTGTGATTTCAAGGCCAGCCTGGTCTAAAGAGTGAGTTCCAGGACAGCTGGGGCTACAGGGAGACCCCGTCTGGAAAAAAAAAAAATGAGGTAGGAAATAGGCAGGCTGGATCCAGGCACAACTAACAAAGAAAGTTGATGAGTTGAAAGACCAAGAGATTGAATGGCTCCCCACTTTGTATATTAAAAGATAAAGTAGCCTTTGATAGTAGTTCCAACAACTGCTTTCATTGAACTTCCACTTTTATTATGAATGTTACCCAAAATAAGGAAGAATGCCCAGATTGTTAGCAAAGTTGTTAGAAAAGAATGGAGTTACAGCTGAAAACAACAGAATTGTTTCTAAAAATCTCAACCCCTCCTCCCCTGTATGTGTGTGTGAATATGTGGGCTTTGTATTTTAAAATTAGGCCCTTTGGAGAAGTAGGCATAAATTACTTCCATTTCCTCCACACTTGTATTATGTTCTCTCAAATTATTCTGTTCTTATATAAATCCAACAAGAGAATAATTGCTACAGATCACAGAAAACAAAGACCCAGTAAGAAAATGTACAGAGGTCACAACTAGTTGCTTTTGATTGAGTGGATACAATACATGAAATATTCTGCCCTGTAACAAAGTTTCTAGAGTATGAAACTGACACACCACAGAGACTCAGAAGACTGCTCCATGTTCTCACGACTTTCCTATATCACCTTGGACAGGCCAGACACTCTATCACCAGCATTTTCCTTGCCTAAGAAACTATACCTGCCTTCCACAGTTTGTTGTGAGACACAAATAAAATAGTATGTGAGTAATAGAGCAATGTGCTACCTGGTAGGGTTTGAAAAATTACTTTCCTGATGTGTGTGTTTGTTGCTAGAGACTAAGAGATACCTGTTCATGAAATCCAGACTTAAAAAAAAGTCCTATTCTCAATAATTCAGCCTTTTTATTCTTTTAGTAAGTACCACAGTTCATTTCTGCTAGCAAGATATGTCTGATTTTACTTTTTGTGTGTTGCTGGTATTGCTGAGACTTCTGTAGGTGTAAATTATTTGAGAAATGGTGGAAGACACTAAGAATAGAAAATGATTTGAAAACTTAATTAAGTTAATGGCTAGTATCCAACACGAATTATTAGCACTAGGAAAATAGAAATATTGTTAGTCATTAATAAGGCTATTATAATAGGCTAATATATGTTTGATACTTTATAATCATAAGGCAGATATGCATACATGCATAAATATATGAAATTTATCATTTTAATGTTTTCTTCATGTATAGTATATTAATTATGAAAGTGGAAAACATACATAATTTTAAATTGAAGGTGTTTTGTAGAATTTTTAGGAAACATGTTCTATTAAGGAAACAACTAATACCATCCGTATTCTGATACTCAGATTTATTACTAAGTGTTAGGCAGGGCCTGGAGATCTAAAGATGGCACCCACCACCCTTCTCTTCCGGTCAAAAGCCTACCTCATCTCAGGCCATTGATGCAACTTCCCTTCCTGATGAGAGCACAGCCTAAGACCATATATGGCTATATTCCAGCTTCGTGATGAACACTAAAGACCCACTTTGTCCCCTCCCACTGCACCAGGTTTGCCCTTACAAGTACATGCTCTGTCTGACCATCATTACCTCATCTTCCTCTCCCCAGAACTTATAAAAGCCCTCATCCCCAGCCCGAGAGCGCGACTCCCCTGACCTCCCTCTCTGAGACCAGTGGACCCGCCCAGGAGCGTGTCCTAATAAACTTCCCTTTATACATTGTTAATCTGGTTTGATCTGGCCTGTTTTGCATCAAATAAAGCCTTTCATCTTGGTGTTGACACCCGGGAGGAGTTGAGCCCCTCAACTTGGTGGGCTTAGCCCCCAAACCCTTTTGGGCCCCTCCTCTTAACCCCGACGTGACCAGCTTTAGACTCGGGTAGTCCACCTTTTTCCATTGCCTTTCCAGGCCTCTGGGCTCTCCAGGTTTCTGTTCTCCGAAGTCGCACACACGCCAGGACAAACCCTCTGTCTCTGGGAACTTTCTGGGAACTTTGGTGGAACTGGAGACATCCCTTCCCCAAAGGCACCCTCTGTCCGGCCTCAGATCTTTACAGGGGACGCTCTGTTCCGGTCTCTGGCCCCCGACCGACCTCTGATCTCGGCTGGGGACGTTCTGCCCTGATCCTTGGCTTCCAGCACAGGCATGGGATGGGCAACTCCGAGCTGAAACCCAGTCAGCAAACAACCCCTTGGCTGTTTGCTACAAAATCTGTCTAAATTGGGGCTTTCCCAGTCCTTATGCGCTAAGCACCTCAAGTTTTTCTGTTCTGTTGCATGGCCACAGTCACACTCTGTGACTTGAAAAATTTTTGCCGGCGCATGGGCAAGGCCTCAAAGCCACCCTGTTTACAAGGTTTTTAGGACCTCTGCTCCCACCCCCAGCTTTGTAGCCATTGCTCAGCGGCTCTGTTCTCCTGGCCAGGGCTCTGGCCCCTCCTGATACTCACAGGAAGCCATGGAGGCTGAGTCTTCCTTCCTCAGTGAGCCGCTGAGTCCCTGGCTTCCCTCCCACCCCCTGCTGTCTCATTTCTGCTCCGCCATTCCTGCGCCTGATTCAAATTGTCACGGTAGCCATTTTTATATAATTACATGACATGGATACACGGTCGCCATTTTTTTTTAAGATTTTTTTATTTAATTTTATTTATTTCTGTATGTGTATGAATGTACTGTCTGCATGCAGGTCTGTGCACCCATGTCATGCAACGCCGCGGAGGTCAGAAGAGGGTCTCGGATTCCCTTGGAACTGGAGTTCTCCTGGAATTGGAGTTCTCCTGGAATTGGAGTTTCAGATGGTTTTCGGCCGCCATGTGGGTGCTGGGGATCGAACCCGGGTCCTCTGTAAGAGCTGTCGGTGCTCTTAACCGCTAGGCCATCTCTCCAGCCCCACGGTCGCCATTTTTATCTGAGCACATAGCATGAATGCATTTACCAGGTAGATTAACAAATTAATCTCAAAATGTCCACTACTGGAGTTCTACAATTTTATCACCGTGTTTTCATCTGTTTCCAATTAAAATCATTTTTTCCATTTTAGCTTTTGTATGGGTATAGTTAATGTTTTCACAGGATTGCTGCTTAAGCTACTGGCTTTTAACAAATGTGTTTGGTTTTGTTTTTATTGTTTCATTAAATTAGCAGGTAAACCCCACACCTGTTAGACACAGGTGAGCTGTGCCATGAGCCAGATCTGCTGTCTCTGCACCCGTCCCACTTACACTAACTTGCCATTTTGCAAGCTTTTGCTGCTGTGAGCCAGGGTTCTGTGGTTAAAGCTGCCCCCCACCTTTGTAGTTTATATGATTAAGTCATGCATGTGTCTGTCCAAGATGTCTCTGTGTGTACTGTTTTCATGTGTGTTAACTGTTTCATGTATAAGTCTGTCATGTGTCTGTCAAAAAAGTGGCCACTTATAGGTTATATTGTACACAAAACCTATTATATTCAAAGGCCAAAATGAATCAGGGTTCCTGAAATTATCTGTTTAAGAGTAAATTTGATCTCCAAATTATATAGGGTGTTTCTTCCAAATTGACTGTTTTAATGTGTTTTTACTGTGTGTGCCACTACCCTGGCTGTTACCCCCAACATTGTATGTCATACTTCTGCCTTCCTCCCTAATTCTAGGTTCCTGAATACCATTCTCCTGTACCCAACTTCACGCTTTTGATATTGTCAATTGCTGGATTATCTTTGTTTTGCACTGCCTCAGTGGGACTGAATGTCTCCTCCCTATCCCTTAGCTTCTTCTTTGATGAAACTATATGTAAGTCTGTTTTATAAAATGTTTGGTAACAGCATGATAGAGAAACTGTATTGGTCAAGTTGGACATCTCAGCCTTGAATGCAAAGAAACTGGTTGTAGCTGCATGCTGTAAATGACCTCTACAATGTCTGAATGAAAGCATCTCCATGTATGTGCTTCTGGTCACTACAACTTTTATAAACCACCCCTACCAAAATTAATTATTAGATCCTTATTCCACAGCTGGAAATTCTCAGTACTGTGTGACCCGCAGACAGTATGATTAGGTTCTGCTTCCGGGGATCACATGGGACAGTCCAAATGAAACCAGTTTTGGTGAGCTTTATTTAAGACTATTTCCTGTCTATTGAAGACATGTGAAAATACCTCCCCTCACCATTTTTTTTTCTTTTCCTTCTGCAATTCATAATTTATTGAGGACAACCATACTTAAAGCTCGCCTTGACCCTGCCTCCCCAACAGTAGCCATGGTCTTGGCTTCTTACATTATCTTTCAGTCTTTTCCAGACATCAGAAAAAATTAAAAAAGGCTGAGGACGGTCCCCAGACTCCTGTGCAGGATTTGATGAGAAATGGCTTTTAAGGTATTTAATGGTCGAGAGAAGGCAGCTGAGTCCTCCTGACAGGCTCTGCTACAACAAAATACCCAAGCCCTGGTAACTGCCCTGAGGCAAGTGACATTCCCGCAGTGGGACACGTGGGGCTCCACCAAGCACCATCTGGAAGGGGCCCAGGTCCAATCTGCCAGGAGCCTGTGAAGTGTAGCAAAGAAGGTCACTGGGCTAGAAACTGCCCAAACCCCAAGCCATCCACCATGCTGTGCTCTCTGTGCCAGAGCTCTGCCTGCAGCCTGGCCATTCAAAGTCTGAGTGCCTGGATGTGGGCTTGTCCTCTGTGCCACGTCACAGTGGTCCAGCCCCAATCTCTGGGCACCCCAATCCCCTCCAGCCTCTAAATTCCTTGGCCTGGCAGAGGACTGATGGCTAGCAGCCAGATTCAGAGACCCCCACTGACCCTTGTCCAGCCCAGGCTAATGTTCCAGGTAGCAGGTAAGTCCATCTCTTTCCTGTTGGACAGCTGGGCTACCTTTCTGTACTGACCTCACACTCTGGCCCTAGAGTTCCCTCATCAATTTCTGTCATGGGAGTGGGCAGGACCCCCTCTTTCTTGAGAAGGAGTCTACCCCCAGTGTCCTCACAAGTCATTTTTTCACCCATTCCTTCTTAACCACGTCTGTCTGTCTAGTGCCCCTCCTGGGCCATGACATCCTTAGTCACTTCTCCCACCCTGGATTGTCCAGCCCCTGCTCTCCCTGATCCTTTTGACCCTCAGGTCTGGGACAGTCCCACTCTAGTAATCGCCTCTCACCATCTGCCAGTCCTGATATGCCTCAAGAACCCTTGCCTCTTTTCCTTCCAGGCCTCAGTTTCCTATTTCTGAAACCACCATGGGCTCAAGCCTACCATTACCTGCCTCCTATCTCCACTAAGTGACCCTGCAACACCCCCATTCTTCCAGTTCATAAGCCCTCTGGCACCTACCATCTAGTTCAGGACCTTGGTCCTAACCCCTAAACCTCAGGCTCCCATTTCACTGTCTGGGTCTTCTTTACTACTGTGCCCTTTATACTTCCTTTTGTCTTCACATGGGAGGATCTGAAAACTAGGTCTGCAGCCAAGCCTTGGCCTGAGATCTCTCCTCCTTTGACTCTGGTCCTAACCCTTCCAGTATTCTCAGGTCAGATTGAGCCAACGCCATATAAGACCTACAGCCTCCAGAGACAGCAGACCACATCCTCTCTTTTCTAGGATTGGTGGGCTTCTTCCATCACTGGATCCCTAATTTTTCTGTCACAGTTGAACCCTTGTACCAGGCAGCTAAGGAGACCCCACGGGAGTCTCTCTCCTATGCCAGCATCTTCCACTTCTCTCTCCTTAGGATGCCCTCCTGGCCTCCCCTGATTTGGCTCTCCTGGATTCTTCATGCCCTTTCTACCTCTTTACAGACAGAAAGTTGGGAAGGGCCATGGGGGCCTTAGCCCAACCCATTGAGCCCTCACACTGGGCAGTAGCGTTTCTCTCCAAACAGCTTGACACCACTGTCTTCCTCTTCCCCTCCCTGCTACTACCTCACTGCAGACCACAGCCACTGACCTGCCCTCTCACACAGGGGACGGTGTTCTCCTACCTCAGTGCAGTCCACAGCCACTGACCTGCCCTCTCACACAGGGGATGGTGTTCTCCTACCTCAGTGCAGTCCACGACCACTGAGCTGCCCTCTCACACAGGGGACAGTGTTCTCCTACCTCAGTGCAGTCCACAACCACTGAGCTGCCCTCTCACTCAGGGGACGGTGTTCTCCTACCTCAGTGCAGTCCACGACCACTGACCTGCCCTCTCACACAGGGGACAGTGTTCTCCTACCTCAGTGCAGTCCACAACCACTGAGCTGCCCTCTCACTCAGGGGACGGTGTTCTCCTACCTCAGTGCAGTCCACGACCACTGACCTGCCCTCTCATACAGGGGACGGTGTTCTCCTACCTCAGTGGTGTCCACAACCACTGAGCTGCCCTCTCAGGGGATGGTGTTCTCCTACCTCAGTGCAGTCCATGACCACTGACCTGCCCTCTCACACAGGGGACGGTGTTCTCCTACTTCAGTGCAGTCCACGACCACTGACCTGCCCTCTCACACAGGGGACGGTGTTCTCCTACCTCAGTGCAGTCCACAGCCACTGAGCTGCCCTCTCATACAGGGGAAGGTGTTCTCCTACCTCAGTGCAGTCCACGACCACTGAGCTGCCCTCTCATACAGGGGAAAGTGTTCTCCTACCTCAGTGCAGTCCACGACCACTGAGCTGCCCTCTCACTCAGGGGACGGTGTTCTCCTACCTCAGTGCAGTCCACGACCACTGAGCTGCCCTCTCACACCAGGGGACGGTGTTCTCCTACCTCAGTGCAGTCCACGACCACTGAGCTGCCCTCTCACACAGGGGACGGTGTTCTCCTACCTCAGTGTAGCCCACAGCCACTGACCTGCCCTCTCACACCAGGGGACACTGTTCTCCTTAAATCTCTTGATCCCGGGTGGACTGGACCCCACATCGTAGTCCTTACTATGCTGTCAGCAGCCAAACTTCTAGGCCAGCCACACTGGTATCATTTATCCAGACTCAAAAGAGACCCAAACCCAGGATGGATGGTCCAGCAAACAGCTGGGACCCATGACTCTCAGGTTTTCCAGAGACCCTCAAAGACAGGTCTGAATGGTCAGGCATGGCAGCCTTTACCCTCTGTACCTTCACCCTCCTCTCCCTCTTTTCCTGGGTCATTGTTTTCCTCTGCTCTCCCTGGTGCCACAGGTACCAGACTCTGACACCCCTGCCCAGTTGTGCTTTGTCTTTTTAATTGTCTCAGTCTTCACCTGACCAGGTGATGCTGTACCAGGTTCAACATACTGCTGGCATGTCCATGCTTGGGATACCTGGACAGATGAACCTGGCAAGCCTACGTTTAGACCCTGTCCTCCAACCAAGACCATCCAACAGTAAGAGGAGCCTCTCCAACCTCAACCAGGAGACTCCTTCTGATCTCAGTTCTTGCAGGAACACATCCAGGAAGTCTCCAGAGTGGCTGTTAACCAGATGCTTCTACAATCTTACTCTCCATTGCCTATGTGCCCCCTACTCCTGACCTCTCCCCTTCCCCAATGTCGCCCCTTTCAGCAGGAAGTAGTAAGAGCTGAGTCATTGCCCATATACCCAAAGAGGTAAGGATGTCAGGCAGGGCCTGGGCTTGGAGCTCTAAAGATGGCACCTACCACCCTTCTCTTCCGGTCAAAAGCCTACCTCATCTCAGGCCATTGATGCAACTTCCCTTCCTGATGAGAGCACAGCCTAAGACCATATATGGCTATATTCAAGCTTCATGACAAACACTAAAGACCCACTTTGTCCCCTCCCCCTGCACCAGGTTTGCCCTTACAAGTACATGCTTTGTCTCACCATCATTACCTCATCTTCCTCTCCCCAGAACTTATAAAAGCCCTCATCCCCAGCCAGAGCGCTCGACTCCCCTGGCCTCCCTCTCTGAGACCAGTGGACCCGCCCATGTCCTAATAAACTTCCTTTTATACTTTGTTAATCTGGTTTGATCTGGCCTGTTTTGCATCGAATAAAGCCTTTCACTGAGAAAAATAAATTCAGAGAGGCTGTATCTTATCACAACTTTTGGGCTCAGCACCATCAAATAATTGACTCAGCCAGACAATAAAAAAAAAGAACCTCAGAAACATTTATTGTTTAAAGTTTTTCTCAGACCACTCAATGTAGGAGACAGATGCCATTGCTCTGACTACCTTTGGAAATAAATCCAAAACACCCAGTTCAAGACAGTCCTGCTTTTTAAGGCACAATAAATAAGAGAGTACAGACAATTTCCATGTAAAAGAAAATTAAGTAGCATAATATAAATCTGAATAAGAAGCTAGAGTATAAACAACTTGATGCCTCCTATGGTTTGAGAAACATAATCTGAGACACTGTGTATGTGTGGAGGGCTGGAGGTTACATATGTGTTTCTGTTCACAAGCTTGACATACAACAAATATTGAAAAGCTACCTTTGTAGGTCATAAGAAAAAAATAGAGAATTCATTTTTAACATTCATTTTTATTTTAATGTGTTTTGCCTGCATATGTGTGTGTGTGTGTGTGTGTGTGTGTGTGTGTGTGTATACACATGTCAGAAAAGGGCATTGGATCCTAAGGACTATAGTTAGGGACACTTGTCAGCCACCATGTGGGTACTCAGAACTAAACCTGGCTCATCAGCAAGAGTAGTCAGTGCTCTTAACCACTGAGCCATTTCTCCAGATCCATATCACACAGAACACATACAGCCCACATACAACAAATGTGGGAAAGCTACCACTGTAGGTCATAAGACAAAAATAGAGAATTTTAGAAGGAAAAAGAATGTTGGAAATAGAAGTATTTAATCGATTGGATTTCATGTGCATTTTGTGGATGACTGTGACCTCTGGTGTTAATCTAGGGAAATTCTAGCACTTACACATCCTAATGGAAGAAAGGGAAGGAAACGTGTTTTTCTCCAAGCTTGTCTCTGGAAGTCCCTGATCCTTATGTTAAGGACTTTTCTCCTCTCCCACTTACTCTCACAAATATAAGTATATACCATGTATAAAACACTAACCACATGGAAAATAGTCTTTATTGCTCTAATTGCTTAATTTTGCCATGTTTGTGTCCTATCATCCTATATAGGAAACAAAAAACAAAAGTTATATTATTGATATTTTATTTAAAAATTGTTATTTATGTATTTTTTTATGTGTATGAGTGTACGATCTGCATGTAGGTTGGTGGACCCGTGTCGTGCAATGCCACAGAGGTCAGAAGAGGGCATCGGATTCCCTTGGAAATGGAGTTAAAGGCGGATCTTAGCCGCCATGTGGGTGCTGGGAATTGAACCTGGGTCCTCTGCAAGAGCAGTCGGCGCTTTTAACCTCTGAGCCATCTCCAGCCCATTATTGATATTTTAAAAGTCTACATATTAGCTTTAAAAGTTATCTATTGAATATTTTGGAAATAGAAATGGCAAAAATAAGAACCTCTTAAACAGGCTCCTGTCATGATTTATGGGCATGTCAAAAAAAAAAAAAAAAAAGCCCCAACAAGAAAGTTATGGTAATTCAGACTAAAAATGAAAGAGTAGTTCTATTTTTTTTTAAATTTTATTTATTTCTGTATGTGTATGAATGTGTTGTCTGCATGCAGGTCTGTGCACCCGTGCCGTGCAATGCCAAGGAGGTCAGAAGAGGGTGTTGGATTCCCCTGGAACTGGAGTTCTCCTGGGATTGGAGTTTCAGTTTTTTTAACCATATACTTTCCATCATCGTTCTAAAAGTGGTTTATCACAGTCTCTAGCACAGGCATTTTTTATTAGTAGAAAGACAGTAAGAGGTGGATTGACTTGTTCCTCTCTGTCACAGTGACTTTCACATTACTGTTGTACGAACTTTTTCAAAATATTATGTTGGATAAAGTACTACCAATCTGAGAGTTGTCCTGTTCTGATGCTCCTCATTCTATGGACCAAATTTTCATTTTCTTCTTTAATTCTTTGAGAAAAGGGAGAACTCCATATAACATCAGCTCAATCTCAGCACACATGCTTTGTTACTGCAGAGTTAACAAAACAATAACTCTTCCCAAACGCAGGCGCGCGCGCGCGCACACACACACACACACACACACACACACACACACACACAAACACCCCACACCCACAGCAAAGGCTATTTTCCCCTATTTTGTTTCTGGACCCTCTATTTGAAGCCTTGAAAAAGTCAGATTAACACAATGAGGTGCTGCTTTTATTTTCTGTATGCCATGTTAGTAACTCTAGAACCTTACATATTTTAATGCTAGTAATAGCTACCATGGTCTTTGGGTAAGTGAAATCTTTGAGCTAAATTTATGAATGGATGAAAATATTAATTTGTTATACATATTTAGACAGAAAGATGAGTCAAACATTTTCACTCAGTTAGCTATAAGTAGTGACTAAAAGAAGGCTCTATATAATTTGTTGCAAATTGTATTAACAAATATTGGATGGGTTTTGTGTTTTAAGTTTTTTGCTGCTGGTGGGTTTTTGTTTTCTTTGAGACACGGTCTCCCTAGAGCCCCAGCTGGCCTAGAACTGGCTATGTAGACCAAGCTGGCCTTGCTCTCACAGAAATCCACCTACCTCTGCCTCCCAAGTGCTGGGATTAAAGATGTGTACCACCACACAGGGCTTGGTATGGACTTTGTTTAGCCTTGGCTGATATGGAACTCACTATGTACCGCACACTGGGCATCATCTTATGGAAATTCTTCTGCCTCTGCCTCCAGCTTGCTGAGACTACAGGCATGTACTAGCACTTTTGCTTTTTTTTTTTTTTTTTTTTTTTTTTTTTTTTTGGTGTTTTCGATACAGGGTCTCCTATAGCCCCAGCTGTCCTGGAACTCACTCTGTAGACCAGGCTGGCCTTGAACTCACAAAGATCCGCCTGCCTCTGCCTCCCAAGTGCTAGGATTAAAGGCGTGTGCCACCACGCCCGGCCACTTTTGCTTTTTTAAAACAGGGCCTTCTGTGGCCCAAGCTGGCTTCAAACTCACTATTTAGCTGAGGATGGCATCCCCCTGTCTCTATCTCCCAAGTGTAGGACTCCAGGATAGGCAAGTATACCCTTCTTTCATTTGAATTATTTTCAATTATATTGCTCTTCACATGTGCGTTTTTAAACTATCAGCTGTCTTCAAAATCCAACAAATTTCATCATTCTAAACACTATTTCTTTCCCACTTTTGGAGATATAAAACAAAAAATTGTAATAGTCTTTGACTTTTAGCTACTGAAATGGTATTCTTGACCAAGACCATTAAGACATTCATGTCCTGACTATTGTCTCCTGTCATGGCACTGTTTGTAAACGCAATCATTTCCCTTTTTTCATCTTAATCTATTACTTGCAGGCACAAAAAATTTAAATCGCTTAAAACATATCCAAAGGATAGCCTGAAATAAATTATTCACTCAATGGCAGTCAACACACACACACACACACACACACACACACACACACACACACAAAGTGGATACCAGGTAAGCACCTTTAAGGCAGCTGTTGAGTAGATTATCAAGAAATTGGATCCAGGAGAGAAGTCCAATTACTTAATGGAAGCGATCCGCTTTCGCTTTAATTTATTGGTCCCGTTATATAGTAATCTCTATCATAAAATGGTGCTTTGAAGTCACAATTTCTAATTGAAACATTCAACTGATCAATTCATCTTAAAAAAAAAAAAAGATCTTTAGGAACACAGACATTTCAATTCACAAAGAAACACAAATGTCAAGTCTTAAGATGGAGAACTGATAACTCTCAAAAGATCCCCTGCCGTTCTGCTATTGTGTAGCTTGAGAAAAACGCATCAGGACAAATTTCAAAGTGCATTTTTTAAACCGGTTTATTAGAGTGTAAATAAAAATTCGCTAGCCAAGTCTAGCAAAACTCGCTGACCAAGGGCAGCGATTACCCAGTGCAGTGACCATTACAGTATTAATTCGCAGTCAGGCTGTGGCTGGCTGCTTTGTGACGGCGCCAGGCTCCCCCCACCTAGCCGCTGCGGTCTGGCCTTGACTAGGAGGATGCTCAGTGCTTGTGCTTTAGTGACCCTCCTTTGCTTTGTGTCTGTGCTGCAGGTGTGGAAGAAGCAGAAAATCAGAGCAGCTGGCGGGCTGTGGAGGCCGAGCAGTCCCCAGACCCTGGAGCAAGCCTCATATCCCCCGCTCCAGTAACCCTCGGACCTCCCTACTCTGGCTGCTGGACAGCCTGAGCGCGAGCCCGGGATCGGCGGCCGGGGGCGCCAGCCCCTCATGTTCCGGAGAACGCGCAAATGTGAGCGGGAGCTAGTCGGGAAAGCCCTCCGCCCCCGCCAGGGGGACCGGGGAACCCCGCGCGGGCTCCTCCCGCGGACGCCGGGGATCCCCTCCTCCGGCCCCGCCCCCGCCCCCACCCTCCCCCGGCCCGGGCGCCGGGTGGTTAACCCTGTCTGCGCCGCAACGCACTTAAGCGCCGCGCCGCCCGTCCCGACTCAGGGACTCTGGAGCCCCACGATTGGGACAGATGTCGGCGCAGGGTCGCTTGGAATCCGGCAACAGCCGAGCCGGGTTTCAGACCCTGGGCTTTTCCCCCAGCGCTGATACATTGTACTACCCAGTCGCCAAACTTTTTTCTCCCCAAGCCTGTGCCCCGCAGCTACTTGGCCAGCATCCTGCAGCCCACTCTCCGCGGATGGACCGGGAGAGGCGGGAGTGGGGCGACCAGGTGCGGTCTTACAGCCCTACTAGGCGAGAGGGCGGATGAGTGGCTCGGGTTTCGCACCGTCTTGTCGCCTGCCCCACGGCCCGGGTGGCCGGACGTGCTGCAGTGCCCAGAGCAGGTCATTGGGGACCGCGCGTCCGGCAGCACTCAGGGGTCGGCTGCACTAGAGTGCCCGGCGCAGGTCGCCCCCAGCCCTGCAGTCAGCGGCGGTGCGTGCAGAGCTGGGTCTTCCCAGCCACGCTCCCGCACGCGCGCCATCTGCAGGTGGAATCCCTGCTCTCCGGCGCCCTTACCCCGGCCGGGGCTAGCCTGCGCCCCCCGGGGTTTTCAGTCTGCAGCCTCCCCTCCCCACGTCTCTCACACACGCTCCCCTAAGCCGCGCGCGCCGCAAACTCAGTCTCGGTCCCCGCAGGTGATGTCATGCCCATTGTTTTGGTGCGCCCAACCAATCGGACTCGCCGCCTGGATTCTACCGGAGCCGGCATGGGCCCTTCCTCGCACCAGCAGCAGGAGTCCCCTCTCCCGACCATAACGCATTGCGCAGGGTGCACCACCGCCTGGTCTCCCTGCAGCTTTAACAGCCCTGACATGGAAACCCCATTGCAGTTCCAGCGCGGCTTCTTTCCGGAGCAGCCGCCGCCGCCGCCGCGCTCCGCACACCTGCATTGCCAGCAGCAGCAACAGAGCCAGGACAAGCCGTGCCCGCCCTTCGCGCCCCTCCCGCACCCTCACCACCCGCACCTCGCGCACCAGCAGCCGGGCAGCGGTGGCAGCAGCCCATGCCTCCGGTGCAACAGCTGCGCCTCCTCCGGTGCCCCGGCGGCGGGGGCGGGGGCGGGGGATAACCTGTCCCTGCTGCTCCGCACCTCCTCGCCCGGCGGCGCCTTCAGGACCCGCACCTCCTCGCCGCTGTCGGGCTCTTCGTGCTGCTGCTGCTGCTCGTCGCGCCGGGGCAGCCAGCTCAATGTGAGCGAGCTCACGCCGTCCAGCCATGCCAGTGCGCTCCGGCAGCAGTACGCGCAGCAGCCCGCGTCCGCCTCCCAGTACCACCAGTGCCACAGCCTGCAGCCCGCCGCCAGCCCCACAGGCAGCCTGGGCAGCCTGGGCTCCGGGCCCCCGCTCTCGCACCACCACCACCACTCGCACCCGGCGCACCACCAGCACCACCAGCCCCAGGCGCGCCGCGAGAGCAACCCCTTCACCGAAATAGCCATGAGCAGCTGCAGGTACAACGGGGGTGTCATGCGTCCGCTCAGCAACTTGAGCTCGTCCCGCCGGAACCTGCACGAGATAGACTCGGAGGCGCAGCCCCTGCAGCCCCCCTCGTCCGTCGTAGGAGGTGGCGGCGCGTCCTCCCCGTCTGCCGCCGCCGCCGCCGCCTCGTCCTCAGCCCCGGAGATCGTGGTATCGAAGCCAGAGCACAACAATTCCAACAACCTGGCGCTCTATGGAACCGGCGGTGGCGGCAGCACGGGAGGCGGCGGCGGCGGCGGCGGCGGCGGCAGCGGGCATGGTAGCAGCAGCGGCACTAAGTCTAGCAAAAAGAAGAACCAGAACATAGGCTACAAGCTGGGCCACCGGCGCGCCCTGTTCGAGAAGCGCAAGCGGCTCAGTGACTACGCGCTCATCTTCGGCATGTTCGGCATCGTGGTCATGGTCATCGAGACCGAGCTGTCGTGGGGCGCCTACGACAAGGTAAGGGCTTGAGCCCTTGATCACCCCACCCCCCGAATGGGCGCCTGGTGGTTGGGATGGGCACTGGCGGGAACCCCAAGCCTGCGGATGACAAGTCTCCCCGTAACCATCAGGAATGCCTTTCGGAGCAGAGGGCGAGACTAGGACGCGCACCCCTAGTCCACTGGGCAACTCGGAGAGGAAACCTTTGCGAGTGTACCCAAAGTTCTCTGGGTGTTGAGTGCCCTGCGCGTCCATTCACGTTCTGGTTCTGTGAGTTGGGAGGAAAGCGTGTGCACTTCTCCTGGTACTCCTGGTTAGGAGGCACCTTTCAACCCAAAGTGCTTAAACTCCGGAGGAACTTCATTTCTGCTTCAGCAAGTCAGTTGCTGTGTTTTGGTCCTTGATGGCAGGGACCTCCAGCCACGCCAAGCCCTGAGCATTCCCCACACCCCGGGTTCCTCTCACATGGCTTGGAGGCTGGATAACCTGCATCCCAGAGCCCAGACAGATTGTCCTCAGCCTAGTGCCCTGTCGAGTGTACAGGACTGACTCCCCCTCCTGTCCTGGAAGATGGTTAAAAGTGCTTCTTTCTTAACAGTGTTCCATCTGACTGTGTTGCAGGCGTCGCTGTATTCCTTAGCTCTGAAATGCCTTATCAGTCTCTCCACGATCATCCTGCTTGGTCTGATCATCGTGTATCACGCCAGGGAAATACAGGTAACTTAGGTTCTCCTGTTTACGAATGACCCCAAGCCATGCAGACAGCCTGGGGGGGGGGGGCAGCAGGGGCCTTTTCCAAACCACTGTGTCCTTGCTTGAGGTTACAGAAGACACAAGCTGGGCTCTTATGTCAGCACCTGACCTGCTTTATTTTTTTACAAAGTTACAAAACAAAATAAGTCTATGCAACATATAAATAAGCAGTCATTTCTGGGATATACTTATTAAAGTCTTAACATCCCCCCCCTTCTTTAAGTAGATCCTACTTCTGTCAGTCACATTTTTAAAAGAGAATTATGTACCATCCTGAAACTGTAGAGTAAAGGTGTGTTCTTGTTTGAGGCACTTTGTCTTAACAAGTACGTCTTTATGGAAGGCCTTGTCCATCTTAATGCCCTCTGTAATGTTGCATACAGAAGAAAGTAAGTTCATGATGCTAGTAGCATATATCAGTGAGAAAAGTGCTAGCCTTTTTCTGTATCTTTAACATGTTTTTCTGTATCTTTAACATGTTTATTTAGTCCCCAAATTCTGAAAACCTACTAGTTTAGTAGATTAGCAGCTTCAGTTGTATTTTAAATGTCACTTAAAAGTTAAGGCCACTGCCCTCATAAGCTGTCTTGACAAGAAAATATTTGCTTTGTTCTACTAGATTTGGCTGCTGTTGACAAAATCAGCTACTGGGAAAACATAATGGTTCACCTGGTGGGCTGTTTGCTCTAGTCCAGTCAGATGAGTGTTAAAGCTTGGGGCTAAAGATAACCAGAGTACTCAAAAAAATAGATTGAGATTTTCAAGTTTAGGATTGAAAAGAATTAAAGAATTTGAGCCATCGTTAGCCATTGTGGGAGGGAGGAGGCTAGACTACCTTCACATTTAGGCTGCCTTCAAATAAAACGTGGATTTGTCATCTGCCTTACTTTCATTAAAGTTAAATTCTTTTAAAATTAGTAATTAGCAAAAGCACTCTAAAGATAAACCAATTTTAATCACTTCCCTCACAAAATAAAGATGCAAATAACTCCAAATGAGGACTTTGTTTCACTTTTTTGTTTGCCAATACTTTGAAAAATGTGCTTTTGAAGGGATGAGGTTAGAGAATGAAGAGAGAGAGAAACAAAAGTTTGTGGATTGAATAATAACACTGCACTGGTAAAATAAGGCACATACGGGTGAATTTTTAATCATAAGTACTTATATACATTCTTTGCTTCAGTCCTTGTGATGGTCAGCTTCGGAGGCTCTTTCAAATGTTTTACAATGATACTATGATGTAATTTAAATATGAGACATTTTTTAATTGAAAAGTAGACAGAGCTAGAAGTTAAATTGTTCTTTGACTTAGTTTTCTAATAGGGACAGAGGAAGGGAGTAGCTTTGCCAGATCAAGCTGCAAGATATCCAAGAGTGAGTGTAGGCCCTGCCCTAGCTTCTAAACTAGCCCTTGTCCCTGTGAGCTTTGCAGCTGGTTGTCCAGAGCCCAGCAACATAGGGAACACTTTATCTGTTTTCCCAAAATTTGGTGTATGAACAGAGTTAAGCTTAAAACCTTACTCTAGGATGCTATTCTATGTTTTAAAGAATTACACAACCAGGGGCTGGAGAGATGGCCTAGCAGTTAAGAGCGCCGACCGCTCTTACAGAGGACCCGGGTTCGATCCCCAGCACCCACATGGCGGCCGAGAGCCGTCTGAAACTCCAATTCCAGGAGAACTCCAGTTCCAGGGGAATCCGAGACCCTCTTCTGACCTCCGCGGCATTGCATGACATGGGGGCACAAACTTGCATGCAGACAGTACATTCATACACATACAGAAATAAATAAAAATTAAAAAAAAATAAAGAATTACACAACCTAAAAATATTTTGCAGCGAGTCTAGCATGGTTTTATTTAATCCGCCCTAGAATGAAAGATGTTGCCTTTTAATAAAAATTAAGCATTAGCTTTCCTAGTATTCACTGTTCCTTCTGAGAAGAATACAGCTAAACAGGCATTGAAAAGAGAGGGAGCTTTGCCTATGTTATTCTCAAGAACAAAATATCTTTTTTAAAACAATAATTTTTAAAGAATTTTAGAGGTACTTTTTTGACAACTCAGGTATCTAAGAGGTTTGCTAAATGTTAATTATATGTTCTAAAAATTTGATATGGTATGAGAATTCCAGAAATGTATAGAAACTAGTAAATATAGAGAAACCAAATTTGAATAGATTGCTTTACTCCTGAAAGCACTGCCCTCATTAGATAATTTGTATTTTTTCTATTCTGCTAATCAGAGTGGTAGAACACACATGAAAATGCAAGGATAAGAGTTGGCTTCTGGTGAATACACACAGCAAACTTTACTGTTGCTCACATAGATATCACACAATCCCAGGCTTTAAAACTGGGTTTATTTATGTGCTATATGTGCTGTGGGCCTCTGATATACCTGTCGTGCTTATTACAATTTCAAGATACAGGCTTGGGAAATAATGTTTAGTCCTTGTGGATGCAGATCTTACATTCAGTATTTTATCAAGAGGGACTTAAAAATCTTATTTGAAATACGTCTTTTAGAACTTAAACAAAATGGGCTGGAGAGCTGGCTCAGCAGTTAAGAGCACACAAGCACATACTGCTCTTGCAGAGGACCTGAGTTCAGTTCTCAGCACCCACATCTGGTAGCTCCAACTTTCTGTAACTTCAGCTCCAGGGATGTCCTTGGACTCCTGGGGCACCAGCACCTATGAGCCTATACTACCCCCATACACACACATAAAAGTAAAAAATAAAAAAATCTTTTAAAATCTCCCTTAATATTTTTTTTAATAAAATAAAAAAGGACCAGACACATGTGAGGACTCTGAGTTAGACTCAAGGAGATCCAAAAAGGTGGGAGGGTTCTCATCTGCCCAAAGCACATAATACTTTGCTATAAAGCTTAGTGAAACCAAGTGTGCATGATTATATATATTCACCTAAAATGATTACCTCTGCCCTCCTTTTAATATTATTGGTATAAATATGGGAGGGGTATTTCAGATAAAATTTTAAGTTTGTGGGCACTTCAGATTTGCTATAAATAATTCCAAATATAATGATCGAACTCTGAGTCAAGGAAGTAAGAACAAAGGCTATGTTGACATTTGGAGTGTGTCCTTGAAGGGAGGATTAACATAAAAAAATGACAGCTTTTGTTTTTATTTTGGGTATATCAGTATGATATTTGCATAGTGGCAGCTAGCTAGTGTATGTTTTTGGTACATGATAGGATTTCCCACTGCATTCAGGAAAAGTGTTTTAGTTGATGTTCTGACTTCTTGGCCACGAGAATTAATTAACCAAGCTTGGGAGGTCCTGACATTTTCAAGGAGAACCTTGGGAAGCAAGTCGGTATGACCTTTTATCAAGTGTTTATACACACTATGGCAAAATAAAATGGTCCAGGTGAGTCATGAGTGGAAACGCTTGGATTAAAATAGTGTGATGGGGAGGCTTTATAAGAACGCAGCTTAGTAAATTGCAGCTTTGGTGTCATTTTTCAGTACCACAGACAGCTCAGTGCGCCCCTATGTAGTTTGCTCATTTCACTAATAACTTTCACTCCTCAAAACCAAAAATGAGATTATAATTTTGTTATTTTTTCCAGAATGCCTATATAGAATGCAATAGAGTCTGAACAGATTTTCAGCTAAGTCGATATTAGGCTCTTTTAAATATGTATTTGGCCTTGCTTTCTGTATCAGTCAGTAAAGCCTGAAGAAAAGAAATGCAGGAACAAATGAATGTACAAATAAACAAACTTCAATAAATGCTTATGTGATCATGATCTTTTGACAAAGGCACATGACTATAGAGATTTTAAAAATGCAGTGAAGAGATGTTTCTTGATAACCAAATAACTTCTTACCTCACCTCTCAAGGTCAAATATTAAGAAAAGCAGAAGCCTGATTACCGGTGGCTTTTCTTTCTGCCCCCAGCCCTGCACTATGACTGGAGATGTTTCTTTAACAGAAAAAGTATAAGACAAGTTTTATGCTGAAGAAAATTTATATGTAGATTTCATTTAATCTTTTTATCTTTATTGCATTGCCATTTTTCTTATGGCAGTATCTTTAGTAGGAAACAGAGCTGCTTGGTACTTTCAGACTGGCAGACAGAAAACTGTGAAGTCAGAAAGGAAGCCCTTGTAAATGGGGAAATAGTCTTTCTGGTACTTATGGAATTCAGAAGACTGGAGGTTCTATAAGTTAGAAAGCATTTTTGTAATATAATTATGAGACATATCATTAAGGAAAGTAGTTTTATCTGGTTATCATTTACAATGGAATTGACATGCATTGCATTCAAGTAAATATTTAAGAGATGGATTATTAGAAAGATAGAAATTCATATTTCTCACTACTTGTGTACCAAGACCCTCAGAGGAGGAAGGAACAGGTGAGGGCAGGGCGCTAGTGACCTATAATGTCTCCTGGATTGTTGAGGAGGGTTGATTCTTCACTGGTTAATCCCTGTGGTTCTCCCTGACAACCTTCTTACCCCTGAAAGATGAGAAAATTTACTTTCCTGTTTCTATAGGGAAAAAGAAAATGCTTCCAGACCATGCAGAAAATACTGCATGTAGTCATTATTTTGATATAACAGTTACAAATGGTAAAAGTAATTCAAATAGTGCAAAAGAGTTTAATATGAAACTGAACATCACATTCTGTATATGCTCAGTTCTGTTTCTCAGATGTAACTTCTTTTAAGTTTTTGGTGCATCCTTTCAGAATTTCAAAACCAAATATTTAGAAGTATTTATATACATATATACATGGTGTTTATTCTTTAACGTATCTTGGAGCTATTTCCTCATCAGCATCTTGAGACCTGGCTCATTCTTCCTGTATAGCTGTGTCTTTTCCTAGTTTATGGTTATGCTGTGGATTGGTTTGTCAGCTATGTTCTGAGTGCTGATGGACAATTTGAAATTTTCTAGGTTTCTGCTATTACAAGCAATACTAAAATACACATTTTGTGTATTGGTGCTTAATCTACAGATCTGAATATATACTATATGTATCATATATGATAATTTCCAACAGTAAGCATGCTAAATCAGTTTTAGGGCCAGGGTTGTTTTCAAGGCTAGAGCATATGCCTAGCATGGGCAAGATCCTAGATGTGAGCAAATGGCCCTTCATAAAGATCAGAGCTTCTATTACTGCTTCCCTGTGTATTATTTCTCAACAGCATGTTAACCTTGGACACTATAATGCTATGTTGTTATCTTTTGTTTTTCAAGGTCTAAAAGTTTATTATCTTCCTGAAAAAGTAGTTTCGGTTAAAAATAATTCAAGGACAAACTTCATAACCTCACAGGGTTATTTGCATCTATTTTGTAGTTTCTAGTTTCTAGCAGTGCTTTATCTAGTCTTCCTAGACTAAATTGAGTAATTATTGCAAATACGTGATCAGAAATATTTAACTAATTCTTATCATTTTGCTTTTAGAAGTTTGGAGGAGGTGGGGAATAGAAAGGAAGCTAAACATTAGAAATTATCTTAGTTTGGTCTCTGGTCTCTGGTCTATCTATAAAGCAGATGGATATCATAGCTATAGGTTGACTCTTGACTCTGGCTTTTCAGGATGCTGTGGTGAGAGGCGCATCAGCATTATTTTATCATGTGATAAAGCTCAATGGCTGTCTCAATACTGCCCACAATCTCCACATCAGTAGTGATGACATTCCAAAGCTTTGTGACTTTGTATATACACTGTAGTAACGAAATCACTCAGGACTAATTTTCCCCACCTGCCTGTGTAAAGATCTCTGCATTATTAATGGGTGTGACACTAAATAAAGTGATCCTGGTGTGTTTACAGAGCAGCATCACAAATGAATGAAGAGTGGAACTTTAAGGTTACTGCAAGTGTCATTGCTAGACCTTCCATCCCATTTCTGGGCCACTTTTTCTATAGCTGGAAGGAAAGAGCCCTCAAGAGCTGCCATCATCCAGGCCACAGTGGGAAGAATGGACAGAGGAAGCCTGCCTTGATTTGATGTCAGGGAAGTTATACAATGTGGTTTTTATGGGATTTTTTTTAGAGCATTTCTTCTTATTAGGGAATATTGTATTTGTTACTCTGAGAATAAATTTTGATCTGAAATTCCAAAAGAATTCTGTTTATAAGTCAAGGATCTGCATGGAGGGGATTGACCTTAAATATTCTCTGATCTAATATCCCACCCAGAATGAGAATAGCCTTCACACCATCTTAGAAAAAATAGTCACCCTGTTGCTGCTTAATCCCTCTTCTATAAGACTGTCTGTTTCAAAAGTTTCAAAGAAGGTGAGAAAGTCTTTCTTTGTGTTGAGTTCAATTTTGGTTTTATGCATTCTATGATCAATGTTTTAAAGATTTGAGACAGGGATGGTGATGCACATATATCTGTTGCTGTTGAGTTCAAGGGCAGCTTGGGGATACATAGTAAACCTCTTTCAAAAGGTATAACAAAACAAAAACCTCAAAACAGCAACAAAAATTTGAGTACTTCAAATATAATGGTGAATAACATAGAAGGTTCTTTTTCCTTCTTAGATCTGATACTCCAGGGATATAAGTTAAGGAGGGAGAAAATAATAATTAAAAGAATCCTTACAAATGTTATAAATACATTGATAAGGCAGGCGTGGTGGTGCACTTGGGAGGCAGAAGCAGGCGGATCTCTGTGAGTTCAAGGTCACCTTAGTCTACAGAGCTAGCTTCAGGTCAGCTTGGGTCTAAAGGGAGACCCTGTCTCAAAAATACCAAAAAAAAAAAAAAACTATTTGAGGAAAATTGAGGTCAGGGAGAACTCTCAAAGAAGTGGTATTTAGGCTGACACAGAAGAAAAGAAGCAGCTAGTGTCCACAGTCTATGGGAGCAGCCTGTGCAAAGACCTGGTGCCTAGATGGAGCTTAAACAAATGAGGGCAAATATTGTGGTCCAAGGTATCTGTGAAATGGTACCAAACGTAGCTTTAGGGAATGCAGGTGCCCAGTACAGAACCCTTACAAGACCATGATTAGGATTTTCAGTGCATCAAAGTATATAATGTGAAGAAGATTCACAATCCAGCTTAATGTTTCAGAAACATTGTTTTGTTTTATTCTGTGCTTAGGACATTGTTCTCCAAACTGTTTAGTCCTGCCCCAGAGACAGATAGTAATTGCTAGTCATTGGTCATGGCAGTAGAAATGAGAAGTGAGATCCTGTGAGACCCACATTGGAAGTAGGAGGGGCTTATTCACAACTCATGGATCTGATGTGCCAAGTAAGGGCAAATGTCAATGTAAAGATGATCACAGGGGTTTTGACTCGAGCCATTGAGCTGATAATGCAGAAGAAGGAAGATTCATAAGGCCTGATGACACACTCTGGAATCCAAGCTACTCAAGTTGTTGGGGCAAAATGATCATATGTTCAAGGTCTGCATGGATTACATAGAGTTTAAGGCCAGCCTGAACAACTGAGCAATAAAAAAAAAAAAACATCATTTTTTTAAATTTTTATTTATTTTTGTATGTGTATGAATGTACTGTCTGCATGTAGGTCTGTGCACTTGTGTTGTGCAATGCCGCAGAGGTCAGAAGAGGGTGTCGGATTCCCCTGGAACTGGAGTTACAGACAGTTCTCAGCCGCCATGTGGGTGCCTGGGATCGAATCCCGGTCCTCTGCAAGAGCAGTTGGCACTCTTAACCGATAGGCCATCTCTCCAGCCCCAGCCATCATTTTTTCTTTTTTTTTAATGGCTGGGGCTATAGCTTAGGGAATAGAATGGGTTGCTTGCCAAGCATACACAAAGCCTTGGGTTCAGTTCCCAGTACTGGAAAACAAACCAAAGAATCAAATCAAAGTGTAGAATGTGGAAGCAGAAATTTGTTTCAGTGTAATGTACTTGAAATGCTACTGGTGTGTGTGAGTGTGTGTGTGTGTGTGTGTGTGTGTGTGTGTGTGTGTGTGTGAATCTGAGGATTGGAAGAAAGGTCTGTACTGGAAATTTAAATTTAGGAATCATCAGCATAGACTATTTAAGCCCACAGAATTTGATGAAATCACTGAGAGACAACATGAGAGGGGATCAGATCGTTTTCTGACATCTGGAGGTTGAGTAAAGAGGAACTGAAAGAAAAAAAAAAAAAAAAGAATGAACTGCCTCTGATGTGGAGGAGGCCACAGTGGAGTGTTTTTAGGAGAGCACTTTACTCTTGGTTGAATACTGCTCTGGTCTGCTAATTGGGGAGCAGAAGTGCTTTTTGGATTTGGCAAGTTGAAGGTCATTGCTGACATTGCTGAGCGGTTACAGTGAAGTGATAAAAAAGACAAACTATAATTTCCAGTATAGCAGAATAAATTGATTCTTTCACAGGGTCAAAGAACAAACATTTAAACATTGCTTAGGTCACATTAAACATTCGCACAGTTAAATACCACCGGTTTTGTTTCTTTGAATATTCCCGATCTATCTCTGAGTGTCCCTGTTCACACTCTTGACATACCATTTGGTGGATTTCTTCTTTAAATGAGGAGGTCAGAAATGACCCACTCTATCCAGTTAGCATCACCAAATAATGCTGCATTATATCAACTGTTGCTGATGGCAAATGCTCATACTTCACAGGAACTGTTGCCAAGTGACACTTACAAATCATTATTGACTAAATGAGTGGCTTTCCATCTACGAACCCTGTTAAGCAGCATTCTCGTTTCATAGCAAACCCAATGTCAGGATTGCTTGAATCGTAATTCCAGTGCTTATGTGATACCCACTTCAGGTTTAAGAAGTCTTGTGTGTGGATGATCTATGGAATTGGCAAGGATTGAGTGTCCACATTGGGCCTGTGTTCTGTTCTGGAAATATCATTCCTATCAGTGATTCTTAGCCAGATTGCACATCTGACACTGACATATGTAACTCCTCTTTCCTAATTTTGGGCTGACTACAAGTTTAAAAATATAACTTTAGAGCCCAGGCATGAGTTAGCCAAGGCTCGAGCTCGGAAGCAGGCAGGCCCTATTTTGTTGTTTGACATGTGTTCATCAGTGATGTTTGATGTAGGCTTTCAAGTAGTAACAGCTCCATAAGCTCTATTAATTACACCCCCTCCCTCCTGTGGGTCAACATTTCTCCACTTTTCCTCTAGAATATCATGAGTACTCTTGCTAAAAAGCCACATATTTTAAGTGAATTGCAATGTCATGATCATCCTGCCCATTAATGATCTTCAAGGACACAAAGCTGATTTGCTTCTAATTTTAAGCATTACCATCTAAGTTTCATGGCCTAATACAATTTCTCTGATTTTTTTTTTGTCTTTTTCCTTTGGGTTATAAAATTAATAACTATTCATATTAGAAAATTATAAAGCATAGAAAAATATAAAAAGGGCTAACAATTAAACTAATCTCACCACCTAGAAGTGGTAGTTGTTCCTGCTGGATTGTACATATGTGGGATAAAAAGGCATGGTTTTGCTCTGTGTCTGTAAAACAAAAGTGTGTTCTTTTGATGTGTTTTTCCAGTGCTATTTCTATGTCATTACATGTTCCTCAGAGCTGTAACTTTTTTCCTACTATGTAGATTTCATCAATTAAATTCTTCCCCTTATTTTTGGATACTTATATCACATACATGTTTTAAAAAGTAATTTTTATATTACTGAATTGAAGAAAGTTGTTCTGAGTATCTCTGGTGATTTCCTAAGTATAAACTATCAGAAGAACCATTATTCAGTTAAAGAATATTACTTTAAGCAACTGCAGTTTATATAATTATCTTCTCAAAAGTTTATGTGGCTCCTTTTATTACTGGAAGCATTTGCAATCCACTTCCTTAGATACCAATGTAGTGTTTTCTGTTGTGTCTATGCCCAGTGTACCAGCTAAGATTCTTAGCACTCTGCTCTTCTGTAGCATAGAGACTATTTCTCCACAGTCTCGTTTTTTGAAATATTGGTTGGCAGTTTGGGGAGGTCTGTCCCTGTTTAATAACTAAAGTTTACATAGAAATAACTGAAAGCAATATTTGAAGATAAATCTGGTCCATATATAAACTGTAATTTCTGAGCTATTTCTCTATAAACTTTCCTTCGGCAACAAGCAATGTGATTCTCTTTTGTTTTGTTTACTGTATTTGCAACAATGTCTCATGGCTTTGGGTTCTGCCTCTGGAGCCATTCAGTTTGGATTCCTTCCCAGTTCTGCCATTAATTAACTGTGTGACCTTGGACAAGTTACTTAGTCTTTCTGAGTCTGAGTTTCCTTGTCCAGGAAATGGGATGATAGGATCTCTGTCTCCCTGGGAATGATGAATATTAAGTGAGCAAATTCCTGAGGGGCACTTAGAGTACTGCCTGAAGGTCCTGAGCTTTAGTTACCTGTTAGCTGCTGATTGTTTGCTGTTTTGGAGTTTGTTGATGTGGGAGAGGAAGAATTGAAACTCAACCACTTCAGGCTTTAGGAAACAGTAATAATTTTTTTTTTTCATTACCCCTATGAGAAAAGACAGAAAAAAAGGTTAGCATTTAAACTGTGTTTCATTAGTTTATTAACACTAATCTTCTTTTAAAGACTTTTTCTTAAGCAGAATTCATTCAGATTCTCCCTGTGAGATAGCTATCTGAAGAAGTTTGGTGTTGGGGTTTCCTATCTGTAAATGAATGGTAAAGTTCTGAGATTTTCTGGCGAAGAGTTTTGACCCACTCCTGTTGTGGCGTCCTGCTGTAAGCATAATTCTTTCTGAGCTGAGTTAACTCCTTCAGGCCACACAACTGAATCCATCTCCTCACCACTAATTAGGACCCTAGTGACTTAAAAGAGTTAAGCAGGTACTCTAAAAAGAAAGCATAGGGAATAATTTGGATAATGGAAAATTCTGGCATTAAACCCCTGCTGGAAGGAGAGAGGTAGAAAACAGCTAAAGGCAAACATGTAAACTACAGTTGGCAGTGCTTTTGTCTATAGTCACTGTGACTCTACAGTTTATTTAAATGAAGAGCTCTCTGTACTCCCTGCACTGGGTTTACTTCTAGTGAGAGTTTGTGTATTATGCTGTTGCCCATGACTAGAGTTTTTGGAATATAGTGGCTTGGAAGAATTGGGAAGAATTTTTGTGTATCATCATGACAAGTGATACCTTAAATCCTGCTTCCAGTGATGGATTTGCCTTTGACAAAGGAGCTTGCATCCTCCTGTTTAATTTCAAGCAGTCATCAATTGAGTGTTTATTATGTCATTCTCTGGTTTTGAGCAATGTGTTGTTCAGTTAGTTGTGGTCTCTGTTCTTGAATTCATGGGACAAATTGGCTCTTAAATTTTACAAATTTTGACCTCCACACAGACAAGTTCTCACAGCTAAAACTGTGCCTCACTAATTTCTCCCTTGTTTTCTTGAACATTTTGAGTATTTTTACCCAATTATATATTTATCTCTAATGGCTGCCTTGTGATAAAATAAGGTTGTTTCCAAATATTTTGGCTATGGGTATATGATTTTGATTGATTATTCTGATACTCATTGTGGTGGTTTGAATGAGAATGTCCCCTATAGGCTTTAAGTATTCAGATATTTTGTCCCCAGTTGGTGGTGCTGTTTGGGGAGATCTTAGAAGGCGTGGCCATGCTGGAGGAAGTATGTCATTGGGGGCGGGCTGAGAGAGCTTAACAAGCCTTGCTAGTGTCCAGAGGCCCCTCTCTGCTTCCTGTGCGCATTGCGAGATATGACCCTCCACTTACTGCTCCAGCCCCAGCCACCATGCCTCCTGCCACGATGGACTCTGATTCCCCGGAACTGTCAACCATCAATCATAAGCTCAAATAAACTCTTCCTTTTATAAGTTCCCTTGTTCATGGTGGTTCTCACTGGTGAGTGACTACAGGCTCAGTGTGGACCAGCCTGAGAGCCAGGGGAATCTAGCCATCCAGCTACCTCGTGCTTTGTGACTTCATTTCTAAGGACCACCAGAAGCAATCTGCTTTCAGCTGGCAAGGCCAACAGTATGCCTTTACTATCTTACCTCAAGGGTATGTTAACTCTCTAGCCTTGTGCCATAACTTAGTTAGAAGGGATCTTGATCGCCTGACTCTTCCACAAAATATCACACTGGTCCACTATATTGATGATGTTATGCTGATTGGACCCAGTGAACAGGAGGTAGCAGCCAGTCTGGACTTGTTGGTAAAGCATATGCACATGAGAGGATGGGAAATAAATCCAACTAGAATTCAAGAGCCATCTACCTCAGTGAAGTTTCTAGGAGTTCAGTGGTGTGGAGCATGCAGAGACATTCCTTCTAAGGTAAAGAATAAGTTGTTGCACCTGGCCCCTCCCTCCACCAAGAAAGAAGCACAACGTTTAGTGGGCCTTTTTGGATTCTGGAGGCAGCACATTCCTCATCTGGGTGTGTTACTAAGACCCATATATCAGGTGACTAAGAAGGCAACAAACTTTGAGTGGGGCTTGGAACAGGAAAAAGCTCTTCAACAGGTCCAGGCTGCAGTGCAGGCTGCTCTGCCCCTAGGGTCATATGATCCAGCAGACCCAATGGTGCTTGAGGTATCAGTGGCAGATAGAGATGCTGTCTGGAGTCTGTGGCAGGCTCCCATAGGGGAATCACAGAGGAGGCCCTTGGGATTTTGGAGTAAGGCTCTACCTTCATCTGCAGACAACTATTCTCCTTTTGAGAGATAGCTCTTAGCCTGCTATTGGGCCTTAGTGGAAACTGAATGTTTGACAATGGGCCACCAAGTCACCATGCGACCTGAGCTGCCCATCATGATCTGGGTGTTATCAGACCCACCAGACCATAAAGTAGGACGTGCGCAGCAACAGTCCATTATCAAATGGAAGTGGTACATACGTGACAGGGCCCGGGCAGGCCCTGAGGGCACAAGCAAGCTACATGAAGAAGTTGCCCAAATGCCTGTGGTTCCCACTCCTGTTACAATGCCTCCTGTGCTTAAGCATGCACCTATGACTTCATGGGGTTTGCCTTATGATCAGTTGACCGAGGAAGAGAAGACTAGGGCCTGGTTTACGGATGGTTCTGCACACTATGCAGGCACCACCCAGAGGTGGACAGCTGCAGCATTACAGTCAATTTCTGAAACAACCCTAAAGGACACTGGTGAAGGAAAGTCTTCACAGTGGGCAGAACTTCGGGCAGTGCACATGGTTGTGCATTTTGCCTGGAAGGAGAAATGGCCAGAGGTTCGATTATATACTGATTCATGGGCTGTAGCCAATGGTTTGGCTGGATGGTCAGGGACTTGGAAGGAGCATGACTGGAAAATTGGTGAGAAAGACATTTGGGGAAGAAGTATGTGGATAGAGCTCTCTGAATGGTCAAAGGATGTGAAGATACTTGTGTCTCATGTAAATGCTCATCAAAAGCTGATCTCAGCAGAGGATGGGTTTAATAATCAAGTAGATCGGATGACTCGTTCTGTGGATAGTCAGCCTCTTTCTCCAGCTATCCCTGTTGTTGCTCAATGGGCCCATGAACAAAGTCGTCATGGTGGCAGAGATGGAGGTTATGTATGGGCTCGACAGCATGGACTTCCATTCACCAAGGCTGATCTGGCTACAGCTGCTGCCGAGTGCCAGATTTGCCAACAGCAGAGACCAACATTGAGCCTCTGATATGGTGCTATTCCCCAGGGTGACCAGCCAGCAACCTGGTGGCAGTTTGACTACATTGGACCACTTCCATCATGGAGGGGACAGCGTTTTGTCCTTACAGGAATAGATACTTATTCTGGTTATGGATTTGCCTTTCTTGCACATAATGCTTCTGCCAAAACTACCATCCAGGGACTTACAGAATGCCTTATCCACCATCATGGTATTCCTCACAGCATTGCTTCTGACCAAGGAACTCACTTCACAGCCAAAGAAGTGCGACTGTGGGCCCATGGTCATGGTATCCACTGGTCTTACCATGTTCCCCACCACCCAGAAGCAGCTGGCTTGATAGAACGATGGAATGGCCTCTTGAAGACACAGTTACAGCGCCAATTAGGTAGCAATACCCTGGAGGGCTGGGGCAAGGTTCTCCAGCAAGCAGTATATGCTTTGAATCAGCATCCACTATATGGTACTGTTTCTCCTATAGCCAGAATTCATGAGTCCAGGAACCAAGGGGTGGAAGTGGGAGTGATTCCACTTACTATCACCCCCAGTGACCCAGTAGGAAAATTTTTGCTTCCTGTACCCAGGACCTTATATTCTGCTGATTTAGAAGTTTTGGTTCCAAAGGGGGGAGTTCTTTTGCCAGGAGACACAGCATATGTTCCACTGAACTGGAAGCTAAGACTTACCCCTGACCACTTTGGGCTTCTACTGCCCTTAAGCCAACAGGCTAAGGAAGGAATAACAGTAGTAGGAGTAGTGATTGATCCAGACTACCAGGGGGAAATTGGACTTTTTCTCCACAATGGGGGCAAGGAAGATTATGTCTGGAAGGCAAGAGATGCTGTAGGGCGCCTTCTGGTGCTACCATGTCCTGTGATTAATGTTAATGGGAAACTCCAACAACCCAAACCAGACAGGACAACAAATGGCCCAGACCCTTCAGGGATGAAGGTATGGGTCACTCCTCCAGGGAAAGAGCCAAGACCTGCAGAGGTGCTTGCTGATGGTGGAGGAAATATAGAATGGTTAGTAGAAGAAGGTAGTCATAAATATCAGCTGAGGCCATGGGATCAGTTGCAGAAATGTGGACTGTAATAGATATTAACTTTTGTCCTATTTGGTTAAGAATGTGCATATATATATATCAGATACTTGTGGTGTTCCCTTTTGAATGTACAACTGAGATAAGTGTTAAGTGTTGTCATATTTAGATACTGAAGGACTAAGTGTTCCTCTAGGACATTACCACCTACTCTAAGATATAATGCTTTGCGATTACACACAGGACACTTATAACATGTTAGGTAGAATTATGACCTCGCCATTGTTTGCATTTGACATTTAAGCATTATATAAGGAGAGCCTATTTATTGGGTGTCAAGTTGACAAGGGGTGGACTTGTGATGGTTAATCCTGGTGTCAACTTGACTGGATTAAGGATGAACATATAAGAGAAAAAAAGATCTTCAGATTGGACTACCTCAAGCTGGATGGCTCACCCTAAATGTGGGCATTACCTTCTGCTGGCAGGCAGTTATAAAAGGCCATGGCAGAGGGAACTGGTCCCTTTTTTCCTGCATCTTGCCTCTCTCTAACTGGTGAGTTTGTCTTGCTGCTGTGATCAAGTCTTTGGATCCTAGCGTGTACTGAGATTGGCAGATCTGGAATCCATCGAGCCTTCAGCACCAGATTGGGACTACTGAGACATCCAGCCTTGCAGACTGAGCAGTTCTCTGGATTCTCAGCCTCTCCAGTGTGGCATGGCTACTGTTGGACTCCTTGAGCTCTGTCACGTGAGCAAATCAATACATTTGTATATAGCTATGTATTCATTCTATCGATTCTGTTTCTTTAGAGAACCCTGACTAATACATTCATCTTCTGTCAGGAAGCTTTCATGTCCCAAGGAAACTCTAATACAGATATGCATATTAGTTTTAACATGAACATACTGCATTTTTGTGAGGTTTGCCTATCACGATTTTGACCATGAATGACACTTTTCTTCAAATAATGTCTATTGTCATGTGAGTCATATACTACACGCATACTAATTCTTAAGCTATCTGTCATTTTGTTGACTAATTGAGGGAACTTATGTTCAAGCATTGGATTTATTTTTTTTGGTCACAGAATATTTAAAATATTGAAAATAATGAATAGCCTATTATTGAAGTTGTGTACTTAAAATACAAAATATAAAAGTGATAGGCATGAGATTTATAATAGTTATCCCCTGGTTTTCAATATTTGGTACTATTAGATATCTACCCAAGTAAAGCTACTGGTAGAAAATTTAATTAATGTGGAATTAGCTACATAGTTTTGACCCTGAACTTGTTGGGCTTTAAAAGTTTGTCATAGATAACTTTTTCTATGGGAAAACCAACTCATACTTGGAAAAAGGTCTTATCTCAGAGAACAAGAATGGATGTCTTTTGAGTTAAGAATACATGTATACATATATGTATATTCATACACATATAAACATATTGACAAATATGTGTGCATGTGTTCTGTATGTTATTGGTTTAAACTTTAGCTGACTGCTTGAACCTGTTGGTCATGTTGTGAATTTTCATCCTGTTACTGAAAATATTATGGGTCCAGAGTTGTTGTTTTTTTTCTCATTAGTATTTTAGTCAAGCTCTTAACTATTTTCATATAGCAATATCAAAGAAGACATTTAATGGATACATTCTGAGTGAATTACCAGAATTTGAGCAGTAGTAATATAAAGAAAACTCTGGTATGCTTATTTTTTGCAAAGAAAAACTACAGCATTATATTTATGGATTGAAGAGGGTTTTGTTCCTTCTTTTGATTTGGTGTTCACAAGTTCTTGTGGATTTATGTCATTTTTAAAAGCCTCACTTTTCTGTATTCATTTCTTCTTTTCCTTCAGGATTTTACAAGTCTCTCTTCTTATCCTTCTTGACAACTATTGTCCTTTTCAGCTGCTGAGTTTTGACCACATTCTGCTTTACATCTAGAGACATATCTTGGGTGTTCCTTACATTGGAAGATGAGGATGCAGCCCACCTGCTGTCATGTTCACCATCTCACTTAGTCCAATACAGAGCACACAGTTTCTTAGAAATAATTCATCCATTATATGTGCCTCATTGCATATTTATATAGCTAGCCACAGAAGGAAAGGGGACATGGGTTTTAGACTTGGTCCTATGCTCTGCAGCAAGCAGCCTTCTCTGTACCATTGTGTCAGAGCCCAGGTGGTCACAGCAAGCAGAATGGTCTAGATGAAGCAGAGAGTAAGCTCACCTTTAGAACCCAGATGATGATGCTTTTCTATATGGAATAAAAATTCATCAAATGAGAAGTAGGATCAGGAGGCTGGTCGGCTGAGAGTAATGGGTTTAGCTACCCACGTGAATACACTGGCTGCATCCCAGGTTTAATGCAAGTTTATAGTGACTTGTCTCTATTGCCTTTTTCTGTTGGTATGAATGGTGATATGCACATCGCAGTGGGATCCAAGCAGCTGAGGATTTTTACTCTTAGTCTTTTTTTGTTTGTTTGTTTTTATTAATTTTATTTATTTCTGTATGTGTATGAATGTACTATCTGCATGCAAGTTTGTGCACCCGTGTCGTGCAATGCTGTGGAGGTCAGAAGAGGGTGTCAGATTCCCCTGGAACTGGAGTTCTCCTGGAATTGGAGTTTCGGACAGTTCTCGGCCGCCATGTGGGTGCTGGGGATCGAACCCGGGTCCTCTGCAAGAGCAGTCAGCGCTCTTAACCGCTAGGCCATCTCTCCAGCCCATACTCTTAGTCTTAAGAACGATGAGGGGTTCCTTACAAAATGATGTTTTTTGGTCTTTTTGAGACAGGGTCTCCCTGTAGCCCCAGTTGTCCTGGAACTCTCTATGTAGACCAGGCTGGCCTTGAACTCACAAAGATCCAAAGATCCTCTTGCTTCTGCCTCCCAAGTGCTGGGATTAAAAGTGTGTACAACCACACCCTGCACAAAATGATTTTTTAATTTATTTTAATTAATTTATTGAGACAGGGTCTCCCTTTAGTCCCAGCTGGCCTGGAGCTCTCTGTGTAGACCAGGGTGGCCTTGAACTCACAGAGATCTGCCTGCCTCTGCCTCCTGAGTACTCAGATTAAAGGCGTGTGCCACCATGTGCTGCCTAAGATGGTTCTTAGCCGCCATGTGGGTGCTGGGAATTGAACCCGGGTCTTCCGGAAGAGCAGTTGGCACTCTTAACTGCTGAGCCATCTCTCCAGCCCCCACAAAATGATTTTTTTAAAGAGGCAGAACTGAGCTTATTCTAGTGGCACAGGCCTGCAATTCACCTATTCAAGAAGCCAAGACAGGAGTAGAACAAGTTCAAAGCCTGCCAGGGCTACATAGTGGGTTCAAGGCCAGCCTTGGCAACTGGGTGAGACCCTGCCCTTTCTTAAAATAAAAAGTAAAAGGAAGATTGGAGCTGTAGTTCAGGAGTGAACACTTGCCTTGCCTATGTGGGTCCTTAGGATCAATCTCAGTAACACACAAACACACACACACACACACACACACACACACACACACTTTAAAGGCCATCTTTTGGATGTAGCTAGTGGCTCCCTCAAGGTGAAGCCCTGCCCACTAGCATTCTAGGTAGCCTCAGCTTGGTTGTTTATTTAACCCATGCTCTCAATGCTTGCCCCCGTTCTCCCCACTTGTTCTCATTTGGGAATATTCTAGGGAAACACATGTTGTGTTTTGAGACTACCAACCACGTCAGGATTCCCGATCTGCCTCTGGTCTCAAGGGACTTGTTGAGGATACGTGAAGATCTGTGTTCTCAAATACCCTGGGGTGTGCCACCATCCTCACAGGGTAGACAGTAATATGAGCGTAACATTTTCCATTCCTGATGGATCGTTTCTGTCACTTGTACTTGCATTTATGTTGACTGTTAAAACTTTGTGAAGCCAGGCATGGTAGCACACACCTTTAATTCTAGCACTTGGGAGGCAGAGGTAGGTGGAGCTCTGTGAGTTCAAGGCCAAGCTGGTTTACATATAGTCCAGGACAGCTGGGACTATAGGGAAACCCTGTCTCAAAAAGACCAAAAAAAAAAAAAAAAGAACTTTGTGAAGCGTACTGTTTAGAGGTGGTAGATGTCACCTGGCTGGGCCTGTTGCTGTTCAGCTGGGTGTGGGTAACAACAGTAGCAGAGCTTTATATTTGGACTGTGTAGAAGGGGAGATTGGATTATGTACCTGTCAGTTTAATAATCTTCTGAATAGTCCTTTAGTCATGCGTGGCTGACATCCACATGGTATTCTTCCCTTCTTGCATTTCTCGAGGCTGTCTCCTGCCTGTAGGCAGACAATCTCTCAGCTTAGCTCTGGCAAGGAGTGGGGAGGGGACTGCAGGAGAGTTACCCAATGGAAATGGGAATAAAAGACAGACTCAGAGAAAGCCCCAGGAGAATAGAGTCTCTCTTTATTGATGCCAATAGCATGCTTATATACCAAAAGTTACTGTCCTTTGGGCAAGGAAGTGGGGGGTCAGGCAGAAGGGACGGGTGAACCACCTTGGCTCTAATGGGGGGAGGGCTGCAGAGCTCCTGTTTGTGCAATAGGTAACTAGAGGTACAACATTTTGCTCAAAGCCTCAAGGGAAGGGGCCTGAAACTTTTGCAGAGATAGGGTGAAGCAAGAAACATTGTAATATCCTGAACCTTCTGGGGAGCTACAGATAACTCACAGAGGCAATGGAATGCCCATAGAGATATCAGATAACCAGAGATCTTATAGGACAGGTCTTACAAGTTCTTGCCTCAAGCCACACACAAAGTTTCATTCCCACATGCACCCTCCATGTACACAGCCACATGTGCTTTTGGAATGCAGCCCAAGACTCAGTGAGGACTTTGGCTCTGGCTCCATACAGATTTGGGTTAGAACTTGGCTAACACTCATTAGCGTGTGTTAAGGAGTCAGTGGAGGCAATAAGATGGAGAATGGCCATGACACTGACACCCAGCAAACACATCATAGTGCTCGGTGAATCCTCACTCATTTCCTTCTTCTTTAGTCATTTGTATTGCTAGTCAAATGTATTAATCCTATGGAAGCAAAGTTTCAAGCCTCAAGTTCTAGAATACGGACATAGGGTATATTTCAAGGGGCTGAACTAGGTTCTGCTAGAAAAATACATAGATCAGAGAAAGCAAATACTTAATTTGCACAGGGGTTGGCAAACCTCATGCCCTCCCTGCACCTTCCTCCAGCACTGCAACAAATCTAGCCTACCTGTTTTAACAAATAAAGTCTCATTGGCACACAGCCTACACATTTAAGGGGTATAGGATATTTCATTTTTGCTCCAATAGCAGAATCTAGTAGTTGCAATAGAGACCATCTGGTAAACTAAATAAAAAAGCCTTTACTATGTGGTTCTTCATAGAAACTCATTTGTTTGTGAACCCCCGAGTTAGAAGAGACCAGTCAACAAACTCAAGGAGAAGCATCTTCAAGTGTTTCTTTTGCCTTTATATCGTTATTTTCTTCTTTGCTGGGATATTTCATATGGAATGTGAGACACTTACGATTATACACACTTAGACGTCCTCTTCCCTGTCAGAGTTCTGAGGTTTCGTAGGCCTGAGCTGAGATTCCGTGTTGGAGCCAAAGTTGAGTAAAATGGCTCTGCATAGAGGCTTCCGGAGCCGTAGAATTTGAGGTCATTCTCAGAAAGGCCTGTGAGCAGAGGCTGATCCTGTTCCATGTCTGATATTGTGTAACTCAGTCTTAGAAAAGCTGTGGCTTATAATGTCCATGCTACTGTTGGTTTGGCTTGCCTCATTCAGAAACGGAAGCCTACTTGTTTGGAAGAATATTTGGAAGAATACCTTTTAGAGTTGACTGTTTTCTAATCACAAATTAAAGTGAGAAGTAGTAAAGCATATTTGACATGTTTATTTTTATGGTATGGAATTCTGCCAGTGCATATAATTTATTTGTTTGCTGATTTCTGTTCTATTGATTAAAGGCACATTTCATTAACTCCTCCCCTCTCAGCTGACTGCTGGACACTCCCCTTGGAAGGCCTGCAGGGGGAGCCCGCTCTCTCCTGGCCAACCTTGTCAGTACCCCAGGCTTCCTAGCTGCCTCCTACATTTCTCTGAGGGAAGGACACCTCCACTCACCACCTGGGGCCTCCAGGAGGACTTTGCTTTTCTCCTATCCAACTGGGTCCTCTCCCTGCCCTCCCTCACACTGCTGAGTCCTAGGCTGCTTCCTTCACATTGTCGGCATTCTTCTGATTTCTGCTGACTGGTGCAGGGCTTTTGTTCTGATTTTCAGACTTTAACTCCTCCTCATGTTCTCCTACAATATCTACTATAGCTATGTACTTAATGGGTATTTTGTATTTGTACTATTTATACCATGTACTGTGTTATATAACGTCTAACATATCATACATGATGTTATGACATAATATGCATAATATCTTAAACATATATAATATGTAGAAATAAAATAATCATCATGTATGTCACATCTTATATACTTTATTTTTCATATATTATTTCAATAGTAGCTTAGTACTTTTCTTTAAACTGACTTTCTTTTTTTAGCTTCATCCTTAATAGCAGTATGGCCAAGGTACAGAGATTTAAGTGATTGTGGAGTGTTCTGCTCTAAATGGGATGGCTCTGTCATCCGTCCAAGGCTCAGGGAACATTGTGAAAGTGGGAGGTGGAAAGAATGTAAAACCCAGTGTATGGGGAATGTGTGGCAATAAACAAGACCTTTTGGACATGGCCATAGTACTCATGAACTCACCACAACTCCAGTTATATACACAAGACCCGCACATGTTGGACCCCTCAACATTTCATCATGGGCCACCCCTCCCTGGGGAACTATTGATAATTTAGTTGTTGGGGAAGGGGGTGTCATTCTCTTCAGTGATGTACCTCTGCTAAGTTACCCTTAATCTAGTAAATAACCTCTTACTTACCCTTGAGCAAGAACTCTAAACACAGTGAGTCACATACACATAAGACATGAAATTTGGAGGAGGGCATGTTGAGAAGGAAGGTTCTAGCAGCAGAGGGAGGGAGATGAGAGAAGGGGATGGGCTGAAAGCCGACTAAAACTCATTATATAGATGTATGAAACTGTCAAACAGCATTAAAAAATGAAAACCAGTATCCAGGAAATTATAGCATATAGTACATTTGCTATGAATTGTTCATACACAGCGTCACCTGGCCTCAGAGGAGCATGTAAAGCTTTTATGGATTTCAGCTGCCTGTTGCTCTCATTGACTAATATGGATTAAGCAGTCTCTTGTGGTTCCAGTGTGAATGTTTGCTCCTCTCTCCTGCTTCCTTCTCATGATCCATCCTCCATGCTACTGCAAAAATGTCTGCCCCAAACATAAACCTGTTGTCACAATTCGAAAATGAATTCCTGGCTTTGTTGCTTCACAATGACAAGTTATAATGTAGCTCCCTCTCTGGAACCCCTCCCCCCCACATGTCACCTCTGTATTCCTGTTAAAACCTTTCATCCCCCTTTCTCTTCTAAACCCACAACTCTCACGACTTCTGCTCCAGCAGTACAGAATTGCTTGCCCTTCCCAAAGGGTATCATACTGTTCCATGCCCTCTAAGTCTGGAATGCCTTTCTTCCTTTGTGTCTTAAGGCCTAGTATTACATGAAAACTTATTTCAAGGATCCTGTCTTTTGGGAAGCCATTTTTGCCTACCCTCACTATTCATAGTGAAAATGCTGCTCTCTAAAAGCAAACAGCAAATGAAAGCTGCCCCTACCACTCAGGCAGGGTTAAAGAGTCCCAAAGTGAAATGAAACGTAATTAAAATATCCATTTCCCTAACTTTGCACCCACTATTCCTGACAGCCCGTTAATGTTTCTCATCTGTAAAGTAGGGATACCTATGGCCTAGCTCACAAAGCTGATTGGAAATCAGTTTAGTTCCATGCTAGACACAGCAGTTGCACAAACTGCCCCATGTATATAGCCTTTACCATCATTACCAATGACCATTATGATCCTTGTTACTCATAAGGACCTGGAAATGAGGCACTGTGAGCCTCAGTTAGATGTATGATGGGTTTGAGAGTGTCAAGGTAAAAGAGGGTGATGAGATGTACAACATGTCATCTCTAGGCTCATCTAATGGAGACCACTATTATTACAATGGCATATGTCAGACTCTGTACCTCAGCTGTCAACACCCTGAGGCTATCTGTCAGGTGTGGTTCTATTGAGCATTTTCATGGTGTGCTGTGCAGTGACCATCCTGGAAGTAGCTGCTCCCATGTTCCCTGCATGTTGTTGGAGCTATGCAAATGGTCCCTGGGGCTTTATCTCTAAAGTAGAGGCAGCCATACCATCCCTGTTCCTTCTTGGTTTACCAAAGCTTGGTTGAGGATCTCTGTACACCAAGTTAGCCCAGTATGAGAATCTAATGTAGTAGGAACAGTGCAATGAATGCTTTTAGCATAAACTCTTTCTAGTCTTTTATTTTTCTTTAATAATGTTTGATATCATATTTAAATAAATATGTTTAAAAATAATTTAGATAAATAAAATTTAGCTCTATGAACTATTTGTGTTTAGTTTGAGTTTAAATTACCAAGATGGATGGAATTATAGTCAGCTATTATTAGTTGAAATAATGGCTATGCATTTGTTTCTATTCTTTTTTTTATTTTTATGAATGTACTGTCTGCATGTAGGTTTGTGCACCCGTGTCATGCAATGCCATGGAGGTCAGAAGAGGGTGTAGGATTCCCCTGGAACTGGAGTTACAGATGGTTCTCAGCTGCCACGTGGGTGCTGGGGCTCGAACCTGGGTCCTCTGCAAGAGTAGTTGGCACTCTTAACCACTAGGCCATCTCTCCAGCCCCATGTTTCTATTCTTTATAGTTTTATCAAAAGAGGCAAATTTTGTTTGTCTGGATTTATGGAAACATTAAGATGGATCTGCCCAGATGCTGTGATGCTTGCTTGTGAAGTGTGAGTGTTCGGAAGGCCTGTGAAAAATCAAGGTGTTAATAGTGAGATTAGCTCTAGGTAGTTCTGATATGCAAGGGATGGAGAGCTCTTCCTTGGGCCTCCTTTATATCTATAAAATGATTAAAAAAAAAAAAAAAAAGAAGCCGGGCATGGTGGCGCACGCCTTTAATCCTAGCACTTGGGAGGCAGAGGCAGGTGGATCTTTGTGAGTTCAAGGCCAGCCTGGTCTACAGAGCAAGTTGCAGGACAGCTGGGGCTACAGGGATACCCTGTCTCAAAAAAAACAACAACAAAAAAATGATCATGATGTCCCTATTTTTGCTGCCCTCCTGAACATCTTCATGTTTACAAAGTATCTGCTGACTTTTGTAGCACATATCAACATACACCACCTTCTCCGTGAAGTCTTGCCAGTCATTTCTGACACTTTATTCTCTTCCTTTCCTGAGCAGCAAGTATGTATGGTATTGGCTCTGGATAATTGAGTGCTTAACCCTTCTTGAATCCATCTCTTGTGCATAGGTTTTATCCTTTCAAGGGTGCTTGGACACTTTTTTTGACACTCCCCCACAAACTGCAATAATGCCATATCATAGCACTCTGCCATCCATTGCTTTTTGGGACTAAACTGGCAGTATCCAGGAAAGGAGTCAGTTTGCATCTGTTATTGATATCCTTCTGACAGTGCCTAGGACCTTGCTGGGCATGGTCTGGGGTAGGGTAGAATGGTGGATGTCACCCCTGTGATTGTTTCTATTTAGCCTGCAGTACTATAGCAATGCTCATGGATCTGAACAGTTGTACAGGTCATTCTCTTATTAAGAAATGAGCTATAGAATTAATGTTCTATCCTGTCTGTAAGAGTTCCTGTCTCTTCATTAGGGTTCAGAAATAGACTTTGAAAATGGTTGCACAGTGGATGGTGGCTTAAAAGACTCTGGCACTGAACTTTTTATGTTTTCATTATAGTTCTGAAGTGCATTGCTTCCATGGATGTTAAAATTAAAGTTCTGCATTTTCCTTTAGTGTTGAAGGAGCACTTCTCAGGCATTCATGACCATCAACTCCTCTGGGTGTGTGCAGCTACCCCCTCCCTGCCGTGAACTTTTCCGTGACATACAGCCATTGCAGACGTTCACTAAATACACCGACTGCAGTGCATATTTTCTTGCTTGAATGAAAGTCAAACATATTCAATGTATAGGTTATCTTTGTGAAATTATTATTCTCCTGGGAAAATAGTAACTCCCATCTTGTGTTTATTGGCATTTACATTTCATGTGCCTGTGTGCTTACATTTGAACACACAGATAACTCTACTTTAAGGCATCTGATATGGATGCCTGCTTCTCAGGATGTGAGCAACAGAGCAAGCAAGCTGGTAGAGAGTGTTTCTTTTCCCCTTCAGATTCAGCAGCTCTCTTATGAGAAGTCTTTGTTCCTTTTGCCAGGTCATATAATTTTCCACCACAAAACAAGCAGCTGGAAGGAGTTTGCTGTGAAGTGGAGATGGGCAGCTCTGGAAACTGACCTCTCTGAGGATTAGTAGTTCACTTCTATTAAATCCACGTAACTGGGCCTGGCATGCTAAGACTTTCTCCCTCAGCTGTTGTATTTAATATCATGTCCTTAGTTTATAAATTGATTTAACCAAATTTTTTTGCCTATATGTGAACCTTCAATGTGCATTTGGAATTAGAGAATTGAGGGTCTAAGAAAGTATTTTCAATTTTGCCAAGGTGTAAAGCTAGAAGGACAGTCTGTGACCATCAGTGGAAGAAAAGTTTAGGTAGATTTTATGTAGTTACAGGAAGTATTTCTTCTTAGTCTATCCCTGTTCCTTGAATTTGATCCTTTACCTACAATGAAGCATATACATATAGATGCTGTTTCTTTGTATTAATATTTTAGTAAAAATGTAAAATTAATTTTTAAAGTTTTATTTTATTTTCATTTCTGTGTATATGTGTGTGTTCATATGGACATGCAGTCCACGGAAGTCAGAAGAGAGTGTCAGATCCCCTGGAGCTGGAGATGCCAGGGGCTCTGAAGTACCCAGTGTGGAGAATGAGAACTGAAGTCTGGTCTTCCACAAGTGTAGGTAGCAAGTACTCTTAACTGCTGAGCCATCTCTCAAGGCCCCAAATTTCTTTGACTTTTTAAAAAAATATAATTTTTAATTGATATTTTGTGTATTTCAGACATCATTTTTCAGTTCGATTTAGACATATTCTCCTTTCCCTTCCCCCCTCCCACTCCAGATCATACAGTCTGCCATACATGCCCTGCATCTTTCTCTCAGTCTTTTTAAAGTTTTTCTCTGCAAAAGTTTATTGTTTGGGGCAGAATTTAACTATATCAGTCCATTCTTTGACCCAGTCCTTATGTTGTTGTTCCCTCCCAATTGTATTGCTCCAAAATATGCCTATGTAAATGTCATATATGTACCAGAATTATGTCCTCTAGGAATAAACTGTATGTTAACTCCGATATATGTTTAGGAGTTCATGTTTTTTCCTTTTAATTTTATATTACTCTAAAATATGAATTTATTCCTTCCACCCATATACATTAATTACCATGTCTGAAAGTAAGTGGTAAGTTAATTCTAGAGATTCATATTATAGTATCACAGTTGCTTTCAGATAGAAAGGAATATAACAATAATGGTGCTCAGCTTGACTTTTAATTGGGGGATTTGGTGTTAGCATCCACAAATGAGGGAAACCATTCCCCATTTGTGTTTTGGGACTGTGTTACTTCACTTAGAATAATGGCTTTGAGTTCCATCCATTTACCTGAAGAGTTCATGACGTCATCTTTCTTTACCACTGAGTAGTACTCCATTGTGTAGATGTACCACATTTTTGTCATCCACTCCTCTGTTGAGGGGCATTTGCATTGGTTCCATCTCTTCGCTATTGTGAAGAGAGCTACAATAAACATGGATGTGCATGCATCTTTGCGGTAGGATGAGTCTTGTGGGTATATACCCAGGAGTGGTATGGCTGTGTCAGGTGGCAGGCTCATTTTGAGTCTTTTAAGGATTCTCCACACTGCTCTTTTGTTTTCTTGATCTTAGCCAGTCGTATCAGAGTGAGATATCTGATAGTGGTTTAACTTTTATTTCCTTAATTATTAATGATGTTGAACACTTTTTTTCCTTTTTTTTTTTTTTTTTTGAGGCAGGGTCTTTCTTTAGCCCAGCTGGCCTGTAGACAAGGCTGGCCTTGAACTCACAGAGATCTATCTGTCTCTGCCTCCCAAGTGCTGGGATTAAAGGTGTATGCTACCATGCCCTGCCTAAGATGGTTTTTATCCAGCATGTGGGTGCTGGGAACCCAACCTGGGTCCTCTGCAAGAGTACTCAGTGCACTTAACCACTGAGCAACCTCTCCAACCCTGGAACACTTTTAAAGATGTTTCTCAGCCATCTTTTCTTCCTCACTGGTGAAGTCTCTGTTCAGCTCTTTACTCCATCTTTTGAGTGAGTCATTTGTTTTCTTCTTTGTTTTTTGAGGACTTTATATATTCTGGAAGTTAATGCTCTGTCAGATGTATCACTGGTAAAGGTTTCCTCCCAATCTGTGGATTTTTTCCTCACTTCCCTGATTGTTTCTTTCACTGTACAGAAGCTTTTGAGTTTAATGAGGTCTCACTTGTCAATTGTCAACTTTATTTTCTGCACAGCTGCTTTCTGATTTAGAAAGTCTTTTCCCTCTTGTAGGTTGTAAGTCTTGTAGGTTGCTGCCAGCTTTTTCTTCTATCACCCTCAGAGTTTCGGGTTTCACATTGAGGTCGTTGATCCACTTGGAGTTGATTTTGGTACAGGGTGAGAGGTAGGGGTTTAATTTTGTTCTTCTACATATGGTGATCCAGTTTTGCCAGCACCATTTGCTGAAGATGCTTTTCTCCAATGAGCTTTTTTGGCCCTTTTATTGAATATGAGGTGGCTGAAATTGTATGAGCTCAAGTTTGGATCTTCAATTTTGTTGCACTAGTCAAAGGTCTGTTTTTGTGTCAGTACCAGGCTGTTTTTATGACTATTGCCCTGTAATATATCTTGAAGTTCAGTAAGGTGATCCCCCCAGTATTGCATTTTTCACTCAGGGTTGCTTTAGCTATTCGTGGTCTTTTGTTTTTCCATATGAATTTAATGATTGTTTTTCCAAGTCTGTGAAGAAACTCATGGTGATTTTAATTGGGATTGCATTGAATCTGTGTATTAATTTGGGTAGAATGGACATTTTTACTATATTAATTTTTCCAATCCATGAGCATGGGATGTTTCTCCATCTTTTGATGTTTTCTTCAGTCTCCTTTTTCAGGGGTTTAAATTTTTTGTTGTAGAGATCTTTGGTGTCTTTGGTTAGGTTTGTCCCCAGGTAGAAAAGGAAATTAAAAGAGTACTAATTGGAAAAGAGGAAGTCAAACTATCAGTGTTTGCAGATGATATGGCAATTTACCCAAGGGATGCTAAAAACTCCACCAGAAAACTCTTAGAAACAAGAGTTTCAGTAAAGTTGCAGGATACAAAATTAACCTTAAAAATCAGTAGCCTTTCTTTATACCAACAACAACCAACTGGAGAAGGAATATAACCTGGGGACAAACCTAACCAAAGACACTAAAGAGCTCTACAACAAAAATTCTTTGCCATTTAAAAAAATGCATATTATTGTTCTTTCTCCTCGTCCACTTTCTTTCCCTAATTGACTTCTTTCTGCTTTGTTGCCATGTTGTATGTATGTGTGGTATCTATATATACATATATAGATAAATTACACACACATATATGTATTTGTATATAACTGTATGTGATATATATGTATGTATCTATCTATATATGTATGTTCTAAATCACGATTGCCTATATGGGAGGAAACACATAACACTTGTCTTTTCTTCCCTACCTTTTCATCTTCTTTAATTTTCTCCCAATTCCTTTAAAACCTCCCTAGACTATTTCTGCTTACTTAAACACAGGAAGAGGGGAGGATTCTTCCTGTGAGGGAAATGCAATACTAGTCATTAATCCTTCTTAGTCTGTCTTACTTTAACATGATTACCTCTCCTTCCACCAGTTTTCCTGAAAATATCATGATTTCATTCCCTGTGTGTGTGTGTGTGTGTGTATGTGTGTGTGTGTGTGTGTGTGTGTGTGCATGTGTGTGTATATGGGTTTTTTTTTGTGTGTGTGTGTGTAGGTGTAGGCAGGTACATGCAGATGCACAAGGAGGTCAGAGGACAATTCAGTCATCTTTGCTCAGGAGGGGGCCATTTAGTTTATTTAGACAAGTTATTGCTGGTTGGGCCAGGCTGGATGGCTAGTGAATCCCAGGGTTCTGCTCGTTCCTGCCTCCCCAGCATTGAGGTTACAAGCATGCACCACCATGCCAAGCTTTTTACATATCTGGGTACCTAACTTAGGTCCTAGAATTTGAAAGATCAAATAAAATTTGATTATGGATACACTGCATTTTCTTTATTCACCTGTATCTTGATAGATGGTGAGGCTGCTTCCATATCATGGATATTGTGAGTATGTAGAAATAAACATTGAGGTGCAAGTATTTTTGTGGTATGCTGATTTGGTCCTACAGGTGTACATAATAGCCTGCATGTCATAGGATAGTTCTTTAAGGAACCTGAATTGCACAGCTGTAGCAGTTCATGTTCCCTCCAGCAGGGCAAGAGGACCCACATCCTTGCCAGCATTTGTTGTCATTTGTTTTCTTCATGATAACCATTCTGACTGGGTTTCTGTTATTTCCCCGATGGCTAGGGTGGAGGACAATTTTTCATATATTTATTGGCCATCTGTTTTTCTTTAGAGAACTGTCCAGTTTATTTGCCTATTTATTAATTAGGTCATTCATTTTATAGGATTTTTGAGTTCTTTATAGATTCTACATATGAACCCTCTGACAGATATATAGTTGGCAAAGGCTATTCCATAGTCTATCTCTTCACACTGCTGTTTGTTTTCTCTGTTGTGTGGAAGCTTTAAATTTCATGCAATCCTATTTGTCAGTTCTTGCAGTTGTTTTCTGTGCCACTGGAGTCCTTTTCAGAAATTCCTTGTGCATTCCCATGTATTTACATATCTTCCATGTTTTCCTTTGTAAAGTTTCAGAGTTTCTAGTTTTCATTATATTAATGTTTCTGGTTCATGTTCAATTGATCTTTTGCTCAGGGTGACAGATATCCATCTGGTTTCACTCTTTCACATGTAGATACCTAGTTTTCCTGGCACCATTTGATGAAGAGCCTCTTTTCTTTAAAATATGTTTTTGGAAACTTTGTTGAAAAACAAGGTGGCTGTAGCTATGTGTGTTTATTCTTTGGTCTTTCGTTCTATTCTATTGGTTGATGTATCTGTTTCTTTGCTGATACTGTATTGTTTTGTTAAGATGTCAGGTATTGTGAACCTTTTATTAGAGCTTTATCTGTTAAGGATTATTTGGGCTATGCAGGGTCTTTTTTGTTTCTATATGAATTTTATAATATTTTTCTAGTTCTGTGAAGAATTTCATTGGAATTTTGAAGAAAAACATGTTGAATATGTAGTTCACTTTCAGTAGTAAAACAATTTTCACAATATTACTTCTGCAAATCCATGCATAAAAAGGACTTTAATCTTCTAGTTTCTTCAATTCCTTTTCCTTTAGTATTTTTAATATTTATTTTATGTGTGAGAGTATTGTCTGCATGTGTGTAAGTACAACCATGTTATACAATACCCCCAGAGGTCAGAAGAGAGCAGAGAATCCCCTGAAAGTGGAATAACACAAGGTCCTCCTTAGGTTTATTCTTAGGTAACTTATTTTTAAGTTATTGTGAATAGGGTATCTTTCCTACTTTCTCAGGAAGTTCATTATTTATATATTAGAAAAGCTACTGTTTGTATATTGATTTTTTTTTTTTTGTCTTTTCACTTTCCTGAAAATGTATCATATTAGAGAGTTTTCTGGTGGAATCTTTAGACAACATAAATCATGTTGTCTGTAACTTGGGATAACATGAGTTCTTTCTTTTCCGTGTACGTCCATTTCATTTCTTTGTCTTGCTTTATTGGCCTAGCCCAGACTTTAAGCAATCTCACTCATTTTATAAGGAAGGCTTTAAGTTTTTCTCTGTTTAGTATAATGATGTGTATAGGTTGGCACTTTACTATATCAAGGTGTGTTCCTTTTCTTTATAGTTTCTTCAGGGGCTTTTATGACAAAGAAACGTTGAACTTTGTTGTTGTTTAAATTCCTTCTGAGAGACACTATTGGCCCCCTCCTCCCAAGAAGCCGAAGTACGATTTCACCAACCTGCAGTATGGAAAACCAGCGACTTTATTGTGCTTAGTAACAGAGCAATGGGTGAGGAGTTGTTTATAGGAGTTTAAGTGCTCCCCTCCTAACACTGCATGGGAAAGTCTCCATCTAGACATGGATCTGCACTTTCCAGCAGCTGTACAAAAGCCTACCTACAGGCTTCCTCCACTTAGGTACCCTGAGTCCCTACCCCTTATGCAACTAGGCCCTACTGGTTAGTTGGGAGGCATGACTCTCCCTGCCCCTCTATCCTTGTGGAGGGTCAACAGTGAACAAGTTTTGTGAAAGTCAACAAGTTTTGTGATGATCCAAGGCAAGCGGGTTGTGGTTAGGATCAATGGCCAGTGGCTTCCTTGTGTGAACTGATGCAAGGACTGCAGTCAGCTGGCTATGGGGACTTTCACCCCACAGCCTGGTCTGGCCAAGCTAATTGCCCCAACTCAGACCCTTGGCCTAGGGGCATTAGCTGCCACCCCATTATGGCTGAATAAATCCCATCTTTTGGGGACCACACCCCAAGACAGAATTCATAGACTGATGGCTATCTGCAAGCTTCTGTTCAGTCTAAACCCAGCCAGCTACCTGATACCCAGGTCCCAGGTTGGTGACCTGACAATAAGACTTTTTCCAATGTCCTCTGGCATTCACCACAAGCCCAAGCCTGATGGGCTCAACTTCTTGTATGATGGTAAAGAATAATCCATTTATTGTTTACCACACCTTGTTTATATAAACAGAGTGACATCTCTCAGTGCCTGCTCTCAGACCCTCTGCTTCATGCTCTGTAAACTGTTATCACAAGTTTGATCTCAGGGGTTTATCTCACACAGTTTGTTGATACAAGCAAATCTCACCTAGGGGCAGATTCCAGTGCGAAAGACAGGCAGGCAGTTTAACCACAGGTGGCCTTTCTTCTACCTACAGTGGGTGTAACCAAGCTTAGGAAGAAGGCTTCTGTCCCATAGCTTGCCAGTCGGAGGACAATCCTATGCAATATTTGTATAAAAGGCTCTCTTCTACGTCTAATGAGATGGTCTTGTGTTTCTGTTTCTGAGCCAGTTTTCTGGCCTATGTGTTACATGATTTATTTGTGTATATTGAACCATCCTTGAATCCCCAGAATGAAAGTAACTTGATCATAATATATATTCTTTTTAATAGGTTGCTTACTTTGGTTTGCAAGATTTTGTTCATCTTGCAATTGGTCTTTATTTTGTTGTTGTTATGTCATTTTATAGTTTTAGTATCAGAGTAACATTGGCTTTATAGAGTGAGTTTGGTAGTATTCCTTTTCTTTCTATCTTAGAGAATAGATTGAGGAGCATGTCTGTTAGTTCATTAAAGGTTTGGGAAAAATCAGTAGCAAACCCTTCTTGTTCTGTGCCTTTCTTTGTTGGGATACACTTATTACTGCTTCAGCCTCATTACTTCTTGTAGCTCTACTGAAGCTGTCTATATCTTATGGATTTAATTGTGTTAAGTCATATATATGTGTGTGTACATACACACACACACACACATATATAATGATTAATCAATTTCTTCCATATTTTTCTCTTTTTCAATACAGGTTTTCAGAGCATTCCCTAATGAATCTCCAGATTTTGTTGTTATCTGTAGGAACATTTCTTTTTCCATCTCTAATTCTATTAATTCAAGCCTTTCCTCTTTCATTTGGTTAGTTCTGCTAAGGTTCTATTCATTTTGTCTCATAGAAGTCACTGTCATATCAAATCTCCTGCCTGTGAGAACTATGGCCTAGGTCTGGCTGCTGGTTTTCTTTTAAACCAGGGCCTCCTAGCTTACTGTGGAAGAGACTTTGGCAGCCCCTCTCCTGATCCCTGTCTGGAAATCATCCAGACTGGGTCCTAATTTTCACTGCTTAGGCTTTCCATTTCACCAGGATTTCCAACGGTGCTAGGATCTCCCTTGTATTCTTTGATAGCTTTGCTCTTTCTTCAGCACAGTGTCTATCCTTGTTTCCCTGACAGTTCTCAATCCTGGCATCATATGAGAGTTGCCTCTAACCCTATCTTGACATGTGGTGCCCCTAAAAATTAGACCCTATATGTTCTTTTTTTTTTCTTTTTCCTATATGTTCTTATTGGCTCCCCATTTATATAGTATTTGGGGAATCATGCAAGTCTTATATGTGGTAGCAAAGATAATGATGATATTCCTTTGGGAATATGTGGAAAGATTGATTATATGAGAATAAATATGGTCAGAGATGGAAAAGCAAGGCAAGGGAAGATACTAGAAGACTCAGCCTGCCCCATTAATCCTTTTCAGTTGAAGTGTTGTAGGTACAGAAAACCACCAACATAATTAATGTAGAAACTTGTCTGGGATTTGTCACCCCCAGGATTCATAACTATTCCTTGAAAAAGGACAATAATATGTATCAGACTAACCAAGTACTAAGCACTATACCAGGTACATTATGTACACAACTTTATTTGATCTAAATTATAATTCTTACTCAGAGAAACACTAGTAATCAAATTCATATCTTCAGATTTTTTACTACAAAAATTCTTTGTTTTTAAAACATGTAATTTTATCTAAAATGTGTGAGAAAGTTGCTATCAGTTTTCCCTTCAGGTATAACCATAAACTAATCACTTCTTGAAAACATATGATGTTCAAACATTTGGTTTACTTAAATATAGATAAAGGAGATCATTTCCTCTGCATTATAGTTTTTTTACCTTCAGTTTACCACAGTTGATTTAAGGAGACTGTGATAGAATAATCTTTATCCATAATTAATTGTTCCATAAAATATGTCTTATTTAGCCTTTTTCATCTGTCTCCAGGGATGAGCCACAGTGATGGGCTGGAAGCCAGTACTCAATTATCCATGAAAGTGAAGTAGGGGATAGGAGAGAATGCTGATGACTGTAATACAAGTTGAATGGATCTCTGTCCATACCAGTGGTGCTCTGCTCTGGGGTGCCCATCCTAATTCCCTTGTTCAGGTCTGACAGCTTTACCTTTCACCTATTTTTCTAGTAGAGTCTTATTCCCAGATGAATGAAGTAAGAATGGTAACCCAGAAAAAATAAAATCTTGACTAATCTCTGTTAGTATAATATTACCATAATATAATTAATAATAGTGTAATTATAATGGGAGCTATTAGTATAATATTAAATGCATTCTTCTAATAGAAAATGGCCAGTAAGTTTTTTCTCACCCATTAGTCGATATCTTCCCTTTCACTTGTATGGAACACATTAAAATAAGATTGATTCTTTAACCACAGGAGAAGGACTACACTGTGCCCTAGCAAGGACCTGATAGATGGTACAAGTGAGCATCAGGTAGCAGCCTGTGCCAGTTCGACAGATATTGCATTCTTTTTTCTGTTTTTTTTTTTTTTTTTTTTTTTTCACTGGAAAGAGTTCCATGGGGATGGAACCCAGGCCTGTGCACATTGCAAGGCAACTGCTCTATCACTAAGCTATTTCTCTATTCCTTGATTTTTCTGAGACTGAGGCTTCACTGTGCAGCTTAGGCTGGCCTTGAACTTGCTCAAACTTCTGATTCTCCTTCCTCTGCATCTACCAGATGTTTTAATTACAGTTCTGTCACACTGTGATAAGCCTTTTTTCTGACACCTAAAACATATAATTTATGTCTACTAGTGTGTTCAAAAATCTCATAAATCATAAGTAAAGGTGTTGTTTTTAAAAATAATTATGAAAAAAATCATGAATGAAATGATAATAATTGTAATTTTCTAATTTCTTTTTTTTAATTTTATTAATTTTTTATGTGTATGAATGTACTGTCTGCATGTAGGTTGGTGCACCCGTGTCATGCAATGCCACAGAGGTCAGAAGAAGGCGTCAGATTCCCCTGGAACTGGAGTTAAAGACAATTCTCAGCTGCCATGTGGGTGCTGGGGATTGAACCCGGGTCCTCTGCAAGAGCAGTCAGCGATGTTAACCTCCAGGCCATCTCCAATAATTGTAATTTTCTACATATAGATCTTCCCCAGTCAAATGTTATTTTTTAATAAATTTGATACAGTGAAATGCACTGTCTGATAATATTAAAGATATGCAGATGCATTGCCCCTTTTTTAATTTAAAGTTTGTTAATCTGGAGATCTCACAAGCATTCTGGCAGGCCATCAGTCTTCTTTCTCTGCTTACTTGCTCCTTTCGTTTTCTCTCATCTTTTTTCCTGTTTCTTATTTCTTTTCTCTTTCTTTTCTTTCTCCCTTCTTTTGTAACACTGAACAGAAAGAAGTTAATACTGGCCACTAAAACCCCAATTTTTGTTGTTGTTGTTGTTGTTGTACTGTTGCATATTTGAAATTTGCAAGTACATGTTTACTGTAAATTAAGTAACAGGTATCAACCCAACCATAGACTCATAGTTAATATCTATAGTACTGAGTATGGAAGGAAAGGCATCTTGGCATTTCCCTCTCTCCCTCCCTCCCTCCCTCCCTTCTGGTTATGTAGATTCTTGTGGTCTTTTCTTTCCCATTCCTTTGACATTTCTTTTTTTATTTTTTTTTTTTTTGCTAACAGCATATGCTGCTATATAAAGTGTTACCAGAGACAATTTTATGTGCTTGGAGACAAAGCAATGCCATTCTTTGAGAATGCCTTGAATTCGGCACATACTACCTTTTTATGCCTTGAACTTGGCACATACTACTTTTCTATATCTTTACCCTAAACTCAAATATCACCCTGGCAAGCTTTTTCTGAGTTCATGGACTTTAATTTTAGGTCAGTTGGCACTCAGAAATACCTCTGGGTGAGATCATTCTTCAGAGTGTAAAGGCAGGAAAATGGAGCCTGATATATGGTATAAAGAAAACCAAACCTTGTAGTCACTTAAATTGTCTATTCTTCAGTGGAACACTGAAAAGGAGTATTTTTTCTGATTTTGAATCCAAGAATACATATTGATAATACCTACTAAAGATAACTGTCAATTATAAATGGTTGCCCCATGTAGGGAATTCAGTTAGTCCCTATGACTTGGACTTAATTACGGGCATTTTAAATTGTGACAGACTTGCCACTTAATATCTGTTTTGACATTTCTTTTAATCAGGGAACTATTAATATAACAACCCATGGCAGTTATTAAATAGTGAAATGGAATGTTTTTAAAAAGGAAGTTGTGAGAATTAAACATTAACCACAATTGAGAGCATTTTCGATTAACCTTAACTGTTATTAAATTGGGATTGACATGTTTCATAATGCTCTATCCTAACTAAATTCAGGAGTTTAGCATAGAAAAAAATTAGTGCACTAAAGAAATATGTTAAGGTTTGTTCTTAGATATTGGGTCCTTGTAGTGCACACTTCTAGAAGGTGTTCCAAGGTGCCAGGACTCTGATCAGTAGAGCTTGAGAGCTACTCTGGTGGCTTTCTTTTCTCACAGCTTCTTCACTGACTTCAGCTCTGACAGAGCTTCTTTGTTGTACATGAGAAAGGGAAGAAGAAAGGACCAGCAGCTGCCAGGGAGACTCTGAACTGGACTCCCTGAGATCTCAGAAGCTTCCAGGCTGTTGAGCTTTTTTACCTCTTGACAGTAGGGATTTTTCATTTCTTACCTTCCTACATTATATTTATCAGAGGAGCAAAAGGATGTTACAACTAAAACTGAACTAGCTTTCTATTTTATTTCAAGTCTTGTTATATACAACTTCTGTCATCTGATGATGACAGAGGCAATTATCAAGAATTTCTGTATATTATTCTAGTCCCTGCTTGTATGTTTACTAAATGAAACCATGACTGTATCAGTATATTGCAGCCTTTCAGTTTCCTTGCTATGATGTAGAGCTTGTCATAATATATATCTCCGTAGCCCCAGCTGGCCTGGACTCTCTATGTAGTCAAGGCTGACCTTGATCTCATAGTCATCTGCCTGCCTCTGCCTCCTGAGTACTGAGATTAAAGGCAAGCACCTTCCATGCCTAGCCAGCTGCCTCTTTATTTGCACTCAACATGGTATATTAGATTTATAGTTTAGTTTATCCTTATAGGGCTGTGTTATCTTTGTACCTAATTCTGAGATTATTTTGATTTTCACTCCCCCAACTTTTCCTTGTTGTGTGTAACATGAAGGTTTTAAAAATTCATTTCACTCTGTAGTAGTCTAGAGGTTTTACTTTTTGTATGCCATCTTTTAGTGACTACTCTTATCTTTTAAGCAAAGATGTGTATTTAACAATATTTAATGTTAATTGGAGTATCTGTCCTTCTACATACACATGGTGGCAAACAGAGGTTTCACTCTGAGCTCCCACCCCTCTTCCAGCCATAATACTGATGTCCAGTATCTTATTTGTATCTTGCCTTTCTGTGTCCTCCTAGTTAGTCCTTCTCAGAATGCCAATGGTCATGATTATTTGCCATTTTTGAGACTTACTGGCATGCTTTTGTGTTCATCTAGCCACTTTTCTGATTTCTGTTTCCATCTTGCTGCAGTGCATTCTTTAGAAGTCCTTCAGTCTTTGTGTGAGATTTTTTCACCCCCACCTTATGTGACTTGTCCTGGGGAGATGCCAACAAAGATTTACTCTCCTCAGATAGAGCACTTGCTTCAAATCAAAGGAACAGTCCTGCAGAAGTCTAGCCTGGGAACTAGTGAGTTTATTGGGGCTAGCTACAGGAGCATGGCTGACAAAGGCAGCGACATCAATGGGGAGACCCACCTCAGCAAGAGTGACAACTCATAAAAGCTACATCCCTAGACATCCCTAATGCCTTGCAGGCAGCGGCCCCCCCCCCCCCAGCTCGAGAGTCTCTTCTCCCCGTCAATGATTTGGTACTTTTACAACCTTTAGGAAGGGCTTTGTGATTTTTTTTTTTTACTCCTTTCTGTGCTTCTAGAACCTGACAAGTTTCATGAGCTTCTTTTTTTAAATATTTTATTTATTTTATTTATTTATTTTATGTGTATGAATGTACTGTCTGCATATAGGTTTGTGCACCCGTGTCGTGCAATGCCTCGGAGGTCAGAAGAGGGCGTTGGATTCCCCTGGAACTGGAGTTCTCCTGGAATTGGAGTTCTCCTGGAATTGGAGTTACAGACGGTTCTCAGCCGCCATGTGGGTACTGGAGATCGAACCCGGGTCCTCTGCAAGAGCAGTCGGCGCTCTTAACCGCTAGGCCATCTCTCCAGCCCTCATGAGCCTCTTGAATCTTTGTAAGCTTCATTAGGTTTCAGAATAGAGGGAATATTTCATCTCTGGGGAAATAGCTGTACAAAGTCTCCTGAACGAAAGGCCATTATTTTCTCCTACTACTTTGAAGATCTTCTTTAATTATTCCATACTAATTTTTATTTTAACAATATGGATAAAAATATTTCTAAAATTTAGGTATAGGTATGATTGTTCTAGACATCCCTGACTTTTCCAAAAGGATCAGTTAAGTCTCATTATCTTTGCTGAGGTCATGAAAAATGAGACTGCACAGTGTCGGTATCTAATGATGTTCTTTGGTGACTGAAGTGTGTAATATTGTGTGGTCCTTCATTAAATGAGTTAAGACTGCCATTTTTGATAGCTGCTTTATTCTGTTTAAGGGTGTGTGTGTGGGGGGGGTATATGTCTGTTCTCTGTATTTCTTGGCACAACTTATTTACTTAAATGTAACAACTCTCTTCATCTAATCAGCTGTTTTTTTCTACTTTGCTGTTTCTGCTTTGCTAACAGTTAATATTCTAAGTAACCAAAGAGCAAACACAAATAATTTCATTGATATTATCACTGCCAATATATATTTTTCCTAAACTGTTTTGTACCTGGTTAAGTACTTGACAAGTAGAGACAGGTTCTGTACACAGATTGCTTGGGTTGATATCTATCCCTGTAGCTCATCCATATAATGCAACATTTTAGCCTTAGAGTCCTAAAATGAGGATAATACTATGCACCTTCTTAAATAGTTGTATGTTTTATATGAATTATACTTATATAGAGTAGAGTAGTTGCTGACAGTCTTAATGTGGCAATTGAAGGACACATTGAAGAGTGCTCACAAATTTCTTCTCAAATGTTGCATAGAATGCAAGCCTCTCTACAACTGAAATGAACAACAAAAGAGTTTTCAGGAAGAAGGTTTGACTTAGAGAAAGCTTGAGTACAGTGTGGTCTATTTCTGTTGCCACAGGGCAGTGAATTTAATGTGAAAGTTTATTTCAATATTTGTTTCTGCCAGAGAATCAAGAGGTTGCCTGAGAGCATCAGGGAGTTAGATGTGACATTGCAGAAATCATAATGTAAATTATGGGGTAAGCATTTATTTGCTTTATAAATATTTGATTTTCTTCCACCTTTTCAGTGCTGCTTGATGCTTCCCATCAAATGATGTGAATGCTGGACGACCTGAACTTTAGCTTCAGGCTTTTCACCAGCTCATGGGGCCAGATCCTTTCAATTGCTCCTACTTTAATTAGGCTCTTAGAAGGGCAGAGGTACTAATAAATATGAACTGGCTTTTAGCTAGCTTTTAAGTACTTCAACTAACAAAAGTGATGATAATTATATTTAGCCATATAGCAGCTACTATAATGCTTCAAATGAAAACATAACGTTTTTTAATCATTGCAGATTAAACTTTTAGAATTGAGTGAATTTTCTCCTATTTCATTGTGCTTTAGACTTCTAGGCTTACTTATAATTGATTCTCTACTTCCAAAAATGTGTTGACAATTAAGCTTACTAATGAAGAGTTAGTTAAAAAAAAAAAAAAGCGGTTGTGAACGAATTTTTATTTTCTTACTTGACTTTCATCTGTTTCTGTACTACCATCACTGTCATTAGTCTCTGTGTTTTATTATTCCATCTTGGATTAGATAAGATTACATTTAAAACAGCACCCTAACTGACTTCTTGTGAGGAATTTTTTTTTTTTTTTTTGTTTTTTTGGGTCTTTTCAAGACAGGGTCTCCCTGTAGTCCAGCTGTCCCTAGAACTTCCTCTGCTAGACCAGCTGGCTGAAACTCACAAAGATCCGCCTTGCCTCTGCTCCCAAGTGCAGGATTACAGGTTGCACCACCCACGCCCGGCTAAGGAAATTTTTTTTTACACACTATCACTCGGTCCTTTTTCTCCTATTGAGAAACAGTCTTTCTTAACATCTTTAATGGTTGATAATTTGAGAATGTGAAATTTTTACTAGTTCTTCTTGGATCACAAACACAAGCAGTGGTGGCAGGTCACAGCCAACCCAAGAGCAGCTTGGCTCTAGATTCTAGAGCGTGGATGCATAAGCCACATGCTGCAGTGTTTTCGTTGATGCCAGTTGCTATGAAGAAACAAAAACAGGGAAAAAAATTGTTCTGGAAAGTCCTAAGTACTTTTTAGAACCCTTGTATAAGTTTAATGCAATGTGAGATGAATACTGGTTAATTCATCTGTTGTTGAAAGATGGGCACAGTGCAAGAAGACCATGTGAAAGGGCTTGAATTTGACTTAAATTTATAAGTTGTAAGAGCATTAGAATATTAATTTATGATAATCTTAATAACTCTAGATCCAAGTGGTAATGCCAAGAGTTTGGTCTGTAGATAAAGCTCTTAGATTAAGTGAAAGGACAATATCAGAAGTCCCTGTGTTAGCAATTGTTAAGAATTCTTCTTTCGGGGCTGGAGAGATGCTCAGAGGTTAAAAGTGCCAATCGATCTTGCAGAGGACCCGGGGGTTCGATTCCCAACACACACAGGTGCTATAAACCGTCTTTGATTCCAGTTCTAGGGGAAATCCGACACCCTCTTATGAACTTCTTGCGGATTGCATGACCGGTACAACCAACCTACATGCAGACAGTTCATTTCATACACATAAAAAATAATAAATTTAAAAAATAATAATAAACAGAATTCTTTCACAAAGTGGGCATGCCCGAGGCATTGTGGAGCTCCTGGACTGACTTGCTCCCTCGTTTCTTGACTCTTTTTCCTCTTTCCATGTTTAATCTTTCCACTTTCAAGTACGAGTCTTATTTTAACTATGTGCCCACTTTCTTGAGGGTCCATAAGGCACTAGTCTTTAATTTTAAAAATTATTAAGGTACAAATTTTCTTTTTTAATTTCTTTTTTTAATTTCTTTATTGACTGTTTTGTGTATCCTACATCATTTTTCAACTCCTTCAGGCTTATTTCCCTTTCCCTTCCTTCCCCACCCCCCACCCCCACCCTACCCACCGATCATGCATTCTGCCATAACTGTCCTGCATCTTTCTCTCATTCTTTTTTTTTTTATGCTTAGGAATTCACATTTTCCTCCATTAATTTTATATTACTCTAAAATATGGATACACACTCTTCATCCATATACAGTAATTACAGAGTCTGAAAATAATTGGTGGATGGATTCTAGAGCCCATTGAGAGATTCACATTATAGTTGCTTTCAGATAAACAGAAATATAACAATAATGTCATTCAGCTTGCCTTTCATCTGGGGGATTTGGTGTTAGCATCCACAGATGAGGGAAACCATTCTCTGTCTTTCTGGGACTGTGTTACTTCACTCAGCATAATGGCTTCAAGCTCCATCCATTTACCTGCAAAGTTCATAATGCCATCTTTCTTTACCGCTGAATAGTACTCCATTGTGTAGATGTACCACATTTTTGTCATCCACTCATCTGTTGAGGGGAATTTGGGTTGGTTCCAGCTCTTCAATATTGTGAAGAGAGCTGCAATAAACATGGATGTGCATGTATCTTTGCGGTAGAATGAGTCTTTGGGGTATGGAAAGCAGGTCGAGAACCCTTAAAAGACTCAGAATGAGCCTACCACCTGATCCAGTCATACCACTCCTGGGTATATACCCCAAAGACTCATCCTACAGCACTAGTCTTTATTAACGAGTTCACTTTTACTAGTATCAGCAGAGTAGATATTGCCTCATAATAATTATGCAAGGTTGATATTATTTTTATTTATTTTTGTAGAAGAGCAAGTTTAAGTTCACAGAGTTTGCATTCATTTCTCCAAACCACTCAGCCAGTAGATCATCAAGCCATGTATCAAATTCAGATTTCTGTGGCTCTAAAATGTGCTTACTATGTATCACACTAACAGTTATTCAGGGTAGTTGGTCGATACTTGAAAGATGTGAACAAAAGCCCCCACCCAGAACCTGCTTGACTGCTCTTCAGTCTTTACATTTGAAATTTCAGTATTTGAGATGCATCGCTTTTGAATTCTTAACTGTTCTCTCTATAAAGCATTTTAGTTAGGAAGGGCTCTTTTTCCTTTATAGGTCTTTGTACAGCAATTTAAAGTCTGCTAAATTAAATGTAGGCATATTTTCCAGCTGTTTAAATAACGGAAAATCTATCAGCAAATACTAGGTGGGGGCTGGTGCTATGGCTTCAGATATCTGGGTTGCCATTGCTGGAACTCCCTGGGATTCTTTTCCATTTGGCACAAGATGGTTGTGGCAAATCTAGGATTCACCTTTGTTTAGAGCTGGAGGAAGAGAAGGAAGAGAGCTGTGCTTTATTTTTAATTCAAAAATGCCAAGGATTTCTATTGTACCCTTTAGTAACATTATACTTAACGATTTGAGGTCAAATCTGCATCATGTTGGGAGCCAAGAATGGGGACAGAAAATGTGGTAAAAACAACTAGAAAAAAGTCTAGAAAAATGGATATTTCTGTAGTGGAAAGGGGCCACACAAACAAACAACAAACAAACCAGAAAAGAGAAAAGGAAAGAAAAAAAGAATGAGAATGGTGTTTGGTTAAGCACTCAGTAGCACTGCCCACAACAGGAGATAGGAATTCTTTTCTTCCTTACCATTACTCAGAGAGACAGCAAGGTTTAAATGACTTCCCAAGACCATGTATGAGACATGTTTGTAGCACAGCAGGGATCTGAGCCTTGGTTTCCTACCAAGCACCTGTTCTAACACCTTATTGTAGAGAGGAATAGGATTTTCAGCAATGAATACTTTACTGTTTTTATTTTAAAGTCTTTCTCATTGGATACAGAATAATTTCGGAGTAGCACCAAGTGACATAAGAAAGTAAAGCTACATGATGTATGAAGGGGTGCAGCAGATATCAGGGTCGCTGCTTTCTTTGGCTGATAAACTTTAGATGGTTTTGTGTCCGTCCCCACTCACTTCTGTGGTTCCGAATCGAGGGTCTTAGTCTCACCAGGATCTTTAGAAAGTCTTCTCTGGGGGTTGGAGAGATGGCCTAGCTGTTAAGAGCACTGACTGCTCTTGCAGAGGACCCGGGTTCGATCCCCAGAACCCACATGGCAGCTGAGAACCGCCTTTAACTCCAGTTCCAGGGGAATCCAACGCCCTCTTCTGACCTCTGTGGCATTGCACGACACGGACATGGGGGCACCAACCTACATGCAGACAGTACATTCATACACATACAAAATAAATAAAATTAAAGAAAAGTCTTCTCTGCTGGCTGTTTCTCCTCTGACCTTGTCTGTGACTTGGGATGGTGAAAGCTTCTTGTTGGTGGAGTCTTGGCAATTTCTTGGGAAATGGAAACCTCATTAATTTCCCTTACCTCTTGTGGGGTTTTCAGCCAGAACCTAGTTTCTAAGGAAGAAAACTGTTCTGTTATTTTCTTTGTTGTTTTGTTTTTCTTTCGTTTGTTGGCTCAGTGCAGTGCAGTGTTATTTGTATGTACTGGGGTGATTATCACTAAAATATCTTAAAAAACATAACTTGGATGTTCATAGACGTGAGTTACATGAAGATTCAGAAGGCTACTGTGGAAGGTAGGTTGGGTGCCATGCAGTTCTCCATTGCGGCCTCCTCTGACCCTTCCTCTGTAACTCTATGGTACTTTTCACAGGCGCATATTTCAATATAAATGTAAATATAAATGACCTTTTTCTATTACTCTTTCTTTTCAAGGTCTTAGAGACTTTATAATCTTTGTGCCCACAAAATCTCACAGATAGAATCATTTAATCAGTTAATTACAAAAGAGGTTATATATATATATATATATATATATTATTATAATATATATAATATATTTTTTTTTTTTTTTTTTTTTTTTAAGTAGGCCTCACTTATAATCCTGGCTGGCCTGGAACTCACTACATAGATCAGGTTGGGCTGGAACTTGATCTCTCCATCTCTCTCTCTCTCTCTCTCTTTCTCTTCCCTCCCCCTTCCCTCCCTCCCTCCCCTCCCTCCTTTCCTTCTTTCCTCCCCTCTTCCCTCTCCAGATTGCTGGAATTAAAGGCTTATGGCACTATACAAAAGGGACCATGCCTAGGAAGGCTGGTTCCCCTTAAACAAATTAAAGAGATAGGTGGAATAATTAGTCCTTTAATGAGCTACTGAACTTTTACCTCCCAGAGCCCCCACTCTTAGTACAATCATTTACCAGGCCATAGCCAGGCAGTTTTATAAGACTTCCTTCTTTACTAAATTACTCAGAAAAGTATAACCTCTCCTTTTATTCTTCTTAAATCTTTTCTGAGCATGCTTTCCTTAACATCTTGGGCTTCCAAACATTTGCATCTCTGCTCTTTCTCGGAAGGTCCCCTCCCTGCCAAGTCCTCCACATGTCTGACCTCCATGTCACCACTTTGCACAGCCTGGTCTTTTCCTTCTCTGCTCTGTTCTCCTTCTCTAGACAGCTGCTGATATTTACAACTTCCCTGCTCTGGGGGGGTTTCTTGTAAACTCTAATAAAACTGTCTTCTAGAAGAAAGAAAAAGAAAGAAAGAAGAAAGAAAGAAAGAAAGAAGAAAGAAAGAAGAAGAGAAGAAAGAGAAGGAGGAGGGAGGGAGGGAGGAGGGGAAGGAAGGGAGGGAGAGGGAGGGAGGGAGGAGGGAGGAGGGAGGGAGGGAGGGAGGGCGGGCCAGCGAACTTGAACTAGAGCTTGGTGGTGTCTCTCTGCATTTAATCCCAGCACTAGGGAGGCAAAGGCAGGTCCATCTCTATGAGTACCAAGCCAGCAGGGCTACATAGTACAACCTGTCCCAAGAAAAAAAAAACAAACAAACAAACTTGGTTTTATTGAATACTAGTTTAATGGTTAACTAAGAAATCTTATTTATTTTTGTTCATGCTGTTGAAAACAGTTATGCAATGTAATGGCTCAAAGTTTTGCCATGGTAAGCAGAATATTTAGGTTATAAATTGGATTTATGTATTCAGTTCTGCATACTGTTCTTGTAACAACAGTCATTACTTCCTAGTTGTGGGCACACAGACTTTGACAGGGAGTATTAAGATGACCTTGTTAATTCTTATTCTTCTTTTTGTTTTGAACAGTTTTTCTTCATTTTCATTGTTATTTTACCTTGTTTATATGATCCTGAAATTAAAAGTATTTAGGGGTATTTAACTAGCTATCAGACTTATCTTTGTCATTCCCAGGCCCTCAGCATTATTTTCTGGAGTTTTTTTTTTAATCAGTCTTCTATGCACACAAAATATAATTGTGTATTTTCCCCCTCAAGAAAACTGCAGGAGTAGTAGCATATGCATTGCTTAAAAAAGAACTCAGAACTTACTAGACTATTCTCTTTAATAGTTTTAAATTCATTTTCTTATCTTTTATTCAGTGGCATACTATTCTGCTTTGGAGCTGTTTATGATTTTTTTATCACATTTCTATATTACATTATTCAGACAGTTCTGGTCTGTTGCTAATATAAAAGCAGTGCTACAGTACAGGGTCGTATATATTTGCTGTTGATCAGCAAATACATTGATGTAGGGAAGTGGAACTGCGTGGCCAAGGAAGATGTGCCCCATGAATCGCTCTCCTTAGGTGCTGTCTGATTCAGTTCTGCTTGCAGTACATCCAGGAGCCATCAAGCTGTTTCCTCCACTCTCCATGAGTACAAACAGAGTACAGTAGAAAACTTTTATAATCTCTATTTTTTTCTGGTACTGAGGATTGAACCTAGGGACTTGTGTGTGCTAGGCAAGGGCTGTCCTACAACTGTGCTATATCCCCAGGCTGATTTTTTTTTTTTTCCCCAGGACTATATTACCAGCCTGGCTACCTCTTTTAATCTAAATACAAAAAAGGTTATCTTACTTTCCTTTTATGTTTAAGATTAGCTATATTTGCCTTTTGCAATAATCTTAAGAGTTTTATTTCATTTACATTCCTGGTGTTTATATCTTCTGTTTATTTTTCTGTTATGCTACTGATTTATTAAGAATAGAGAGAAATTATTTTATATTCAGAAAGTAGTCTTTTGTGGTAGTGGTGGGAGTATTCCCCCCATAGTTTGCTATCCATTTTTTAACCCATTTATTATGGTTTTGGACTTATGCAAAAAAAAAATTAAAGCTTCATGTGGTGTTCATTTGTTTGTGTTAAGACTCAGGCCTGAGTCAAAGTTAAAAGTTCTCCAATTCTCTGAGCTTACAGAACAATTCTTACATGAATTGTGCTGGCAGGTCCATTTTTATATCTAGATCTTCATAAGCTTGAACTTTTTTGTGGTACAGTGTGTCTAAGCCCTGGATTCAACTTCCTTTTTCCTGAGATGGCTACTGAGTTGTCTCCACATCATATTCCAAGAAATTATACTTTCCCCACTAATGGTCTACCTTGATAATAGTCCAAAGTCCCCCTCTACCAGGTGTGTTTTAGATTTATTGCTTTGTCCTAATGGCCTTTAATGTGTCAGTGTCACATGGTTTTAATTATTAATTTGTTTTAAATTCAATTATAGCTGACTTTCTTTGTTACTCTTCCTTTTCAGAATGTCTTAACAAATATGTGTCAGTGAATACACATTAGGTCCCAGTTTTGCATTGAGTAGTCTCCTGGGTTGTTCTCTAGAAAGGAATTCCAGCATGTATAAGATGCTGTCCAGAGCACAGGATCTTGCAGAAGTCATTGAGAGGGAAGCACATATAGGAAGCAGTTAAGGCCTCTGCAGCTGAACCCTTTCCTATAACAGCATCAGGTCTTCTGATCATGTAACTCAGCCTATAATAGTCCAGATCTTCTTCTGCTGAGGACACCCACTGTCCATTAACTGTAGATGATGTGCTTGAAATATGTCCTGGTTTGGCTATCAGAGCAAATATAAAGCAGTTATTCTGGAAAATTGAAGCTTGTTCTGAGATGTATTCTGAAAGCACATTCTGTGTTATGTCTGAATGGTATTTTAGATGCCACTATCTACAGCCCTAGAATTAAAGTAACATTTCCTCCAAAATAATTACTCTCTTAAGAATATCAGAGTAAAACAATGAACATAGATATGTTTTAAGATCAGTTGTTCTAACTCTACTGCCTATGAGCTTGAAATAGATCATATATATTATAGAATTAATATGAAACGAAGGGTAGTATTGCTGCAGTTGGATTTTAATATTTGACTTTGAATGACTGTAATGTTTAGAATGTTTTATGTTCTCTAGAGATTATTGAATATATTAATATTTCTCTAAACCTAGTAAAGACTATTTTACATTTTGTGATTGGCAGTGCATGCCCTTGACTCCTAGGATGACACTTTTCTCCCTGATTCACACACGGCTGCACTTCAGATCCTCTAATGGCTTGACCTTCCAGGTGGCCCCCACCTTTGGGGTTCTTCAGGACTTAGTCTTAAGTACTGTCATGTCCTCTTGTTTTTACTTTCTCTTGTTTTTTTATTTGATCTAATAAGCCACATAAATACTGATGCCTCCTCCCCAAATGTATCTCCATGCTGCCGGCTTCTTGCTGTGACTTGCATATCTTACTTATACCTGACATCTACACTCACGTGTCAGAGGCTAACATAGGGCTTTTCATTTCTTCCAGCTCCACTCTGCAAAGTATAGAAAATGTTCTCAGAAAGTGTTTTACTGTCCACTCTGTATTTTCAGGATAGAAAGTCAGTAGCCACCTGAGAGTCTTTTTTCTTTCATTGTTGCCACATTGACCAAGCAGCAAATTCTAGCAAGATGTCCAGATCAAGTACTACTTCCATTTCTATGACAACCCCAGTCCAGGTCACAAGGATACTACAACCATTCAAATGCAATGGTGCAGTTTGATTTGTGTTTTTTTCTTCCACACGTGCCTCTCTTTACTCTAGGTCCTCCATAGCAGGGAGAATAGGCCCTGTAAGCAGTAAGTCACATAGTTTCACTTCCCTCCCTTATCCTTTCAGTGGGTTCCCATGCGCTTGGAATGAAATCCTGTTCCAGTGCCATTTCCAACAAGGACTGCTCATCTGGCCCTAATTTTGTACCTTCAAACTCATCCTCCTTCACCTTTCCTCTTGGCCATTTACTTTTTACCATTTTGGTATCTCTCTGTCTATCTATCTATCTATCTATCTATCTATCTATCTATCTATCTATCTTTAGCACACTGAGCTTTGATAAGGCAGGGCCTTTCCAGGTACCCTGCCTGCTGAGCTCTTTAACCGGATTTTCTCCTCTATATTTCCCTTAGATGGGCCTCTCTAGAAGTCTTCCCTGATGACCACATCTATTGTCATCTCTGATTTATTCTTCTCTATTTTATCTTTGTTTGTTTCCTTCACAGCAATGTACAAATGCATAATTACTTTATTAAAATTGCTTCAAGTCTGCTTTTAGACATTATTTTTCTCAGTGAAAGTTAGTTTCAGTAGACACTTTGTCTACTGTAAATTCTACAATATGGCTGAAAAGTAACAAAACACTGGCTTATGGTGTTTAGTACTCTGTTTAGATAAATAAATTAAAAGGCAACATTGAGGTTGGGATTGTGCAGTGAGGAAGAGAAAATATTTCTTCCTGAATTAATGTTTAAGTGTAGATAAAACAAAACCCCAAATAAGATGATTTCAGATACTAAGAACCCTGATAACAAAAAAGTAACTATGAAATAGAATTTTTCACCTTATAAAATTACAAAAAAATATAAAGTTATTTGGACTTCCTATATAACTACAAAGCTATACACCTGTAGTGACTTATTAGTACAGTATGTTTGGTATTAATATGAAGAATGTTGTAGGCTTCACTTATATCATGCTTTGGGGTTCTCATCTTCCATGAACATATTTATTTAAGACCAAGACTGTTAGAGTAACCAGTATAGTCATTATTAAGTGAGAAATATCAAGTAACAAGTACTTATTATCCTTTGCTAGGTAGATATGGTTCCTGTCTTTAAGGAGCCTCAGGGACAAACAGAGGTGACAGTTCCAATGTCCTTATTGACAGCATCAGTAAGAGGAATCGTTAATAGAAAAAAGGAGTGTTTATATTTGGTTGGACCATTCTAAAGGAGGTGATGTGAAATCTTGTCTTGAACAAATGAGAATTTGCTAGATGAAGTCAGTGTAGGCCATAGGACAGAATGTAGAGGACACAGGAGGAATGTTGGTAGCATGTTCTGTGATTTGTAATCATGGGAAATGTACTGAGTAGTGGGTAGTGAAGTCGAGATAAGCAAAACAACACTCCAAAATGTTTTGTCTGCTGTGGATGTAAATTATATCTCACCATCAGGCAGTGGGGGGTTTTGAGTGGTGTTGATCTTGTTACTAGTAATGTTATATAATTTACATTTTAAAGAGAACATTAGGCAGTGGAGAATGGTTTCTAAAAGAAGGAATCTGCCATAGGGGAGTAAGGATGATATCACCTAGGAAGGCGCACTCACAGAGTTGGAGATGGACCCCAGGGCAGCAGTGACACCAAAGTGGGGGAGGAGAGTAAAGACCAGGAGTGGCAGAGATGGAAAGAGCAAAGCAAAGCTGCACAAAAACCCAAGAAGGAGATCTTCCCTAAGGAAGGGATGATGTGATAACTATGCTAAACATTAAGCCAAGAAGACTGAGTTTCACAGTGAAGAGAGCTGTGGTGACTTTCACTAGAGTGGCTGGGGTGGAGGCCGATGGCAACAAAATGAGGAAAGCAACTCAACCCAGTGAAGACAGTTGGCCCTGCTTCTCTTTTGTATCTTTTGTATTTTTTTTTTGAAATGGTAAGCATATGAACTACTTTTATGCACTCTCATAAGAGGGAAAGGGACACAAGAACTAGGCTGTCAATGCAGGGGACCTAGATTTTGATATCATATTAAAGGAGGGAGGGACGGAGGATAGACTAGAAGGAAGGATACAGTTATGGGTGTGTTTGTGAGTGCATAGGGAAGGAATGAGAGTATATAGAGAGGAAACAGGTGCCCCATGAAGGATCTCTTAAAGATGGTTTAGAATCACGGTGATTCTCAGCCCCCTTGAAGATAGATTTCTGTTTTCCAAACTGCTATGTCATTTAGAATGAAGTTGGTAAAGAGAGTAGAAGACCAAATTCTGCAACTTTTTTTTACAAAAATATCACCTGTTTTTCTATCTCTTTGTATCAAGTACCACCAAGAAGAGGCAAAGTTTGTCCTCAAATTAATAATATTTTTGCAAAGTAACACTAAGGCTGTGTTTGAATAATATGAAAGAAATAACAACAGGAACAGAGTCACTAAGCAAACCGAGACCCGCGCCAAGCTCCCTGGGGTGGAGGGAGCACACAGGATGCAGACACCAGGAAACTTCCACCGCCTGCTCTGCAGATCACTTATCTGAGAAGCACTGTTCTCACTTGGGTCCTTTTCATCCCATGCTTCCTACTTATGCTGGCTACTTAAAAGAAGGCAGAGAACATTGTGTCTTTCCAGGTGGGGGAGCACTGTTGGCATCCAGGCATGCAGGTCTTCCTAGTTCTAGCTTGTGGGATGCCAGGAATCCCAGCATTGTTGGCACCCCTGGCTTCCTGGACCCAAATGCCAGTAGCCCCCGCAAGTTATCATGGCAGTCAGAAAACAAACAGGCGTTTCCAAATGCATGGACTGCCGGGGACAGTATCCTTGTTCGCAAACAGCTAGGGAAAAGAGAAAGGCGTTTTTTCTTTAACTGTGGTATGAAAAATGTAAAAAGAAAAGTGGAGACTTTATTAAGGAAAGATTGAAAATGAATAATTTAAGTAAGACAGAAAATAAAATCATAGCGAGGAAGCTGGAAGAACTATTTCTGCCATATTCATCTGCTTTCTTGTGATTTTAACATGGAGGCTGAGAATAAGATTTCTCTTAAGAATGTTGATGCCTTGTTGCATTATAGAGATAACTGTCCCCAAATAGATTTGTATATGGGTTTAAATACGGTTTCTTAAAGAGGAAAACATTGTCATAAAGCAAACCCATTTTTATTTCCACTAAGGAGGGCATCATAGAGCCCTTTATTTTAAAGTGATGTCACAAGATTGTCCAGTAACTCAGACTCCACATATTCTGAGCTCCAATGTAGCAGGTTCTCTTTCATTTACATTTTTGCAAAATGGAATTCCCCTTTGGTGCCATTGCCTTTTAATATAAATACTATACTGGCTGGGATCTAAAAGCTGCTGGCTTGACCTACATAACTGCTAAGCATCACCTGTTGTATTTTTTACGATCTGCACTAACACTTGTGGAGCATTCATGCCATACTGAAGCTGATTTTCTACTTTATTTTTTCAGTTATTCATGGTGGACAATGGAGCAGATGACTGGAGAATAGCCATGACTTATGAGCGTATTTTCTTCATCTGCTTGGAAATACTGGTGTGTGCTATTCACCCCATACCTGGGAATTACACGTTCACATGGACGGCCCGGCTTGCCTTCTCCTATGCCCCATCCACAACCACCGCTGATGTGGATATTATTTTATCTATACCAATGTTCTTAAGACTCTATCTGATTGCCAGAGTCATGCTTTTACATAGCAAACTTTTCACTGATGCCTCCTCTAGAAGCATTGGAGCACTTAATAAGATAAACTTCAATACGCGTTTTGTTATGAAGACTTTAATGACTATATGCCCAGGAACTGTGCTCTTGGTTTTTAGTATCTCATTATGGATAATTGCCGCATGGACTGTCCGAGCTTGTGAAAGGTAAGTTTGTTTCTTTTCCTGAAAAAAATAATGTTCCATATAGTATCTTCAAAAATGAAAGGACATTATGTGCCTCATTTTTGAAAATTTTCGATCCTCTTATGGGCTTCTTTAAAATAACTATGACAAAGCTTTTCTAAAGGTTCCTACATAGAGTAAATGCCTTGATGGTTGTGTATTCTTCTTTCAGAATGGATGAATTTTCAATACAGGGTTACCTTGTAATCTGTCAAAATTTGTAGGACAGAAGTTTTATTCCAATTCTGTGTCAGAAATGTTACTTTAATGAACCACTTATGCTTTGAACAATGATTATTGTTGAGACAGAAAGCCAGGGGGAAAGTATTGTTGCATGTTTAAACATTAGATAATATGTTAAGTTGGGTTGTTAACTCTGGTATCTATTCACACTAGGTTTTCTATGATATACCTTTTAAAGGGTTTATTGATACATGTGTTGGCTTTCATTGAAGGTTCAAAAACTAGTAGAAAGAGACAGTATTTGTTTGTTTTGTGTGAGAAGTTCTGGAGTTCAACAGCCAAAGACATGTTGTCAGTTTTCAGAGGCATCAATCTATATCATCTATAAAGTTCATTCAGTAAATGAAATACATTTATGGATGACCTAAGTAGAAAGAGCTATGCAATAATGGGTAGTGAGTGTCATTAGATGACTCTGGTTAGAAAAATTCAAGATAAAATAAGCATGCGAGATGTAGGAATGAAATATGGGTGAGATATGGGCCACTGTAGAAGCTAAGTTTGTTTCATTGTTTTTTTTCGTTTTTTTTTTTTTCCCAAAAACAAAGTTATATACTTATATGGAAATAAATCTAGATGAGCTTTGTTTCAAATAAATAAATTTATAAAATCAACAGCCCCACAACCCTTTTCACTCCATCAACCTTTCCTAGGGGGCAATCATTTTAATTTCTTTTAGGAAAAATGCTCCTATCATTTCATTGATAAGTTGATGTTTCTGTCTTAGAGGAACCTGTTAAAATCCCAAGAAGGAAAGTAGGGTTTTAGCTTTTTCCTCCTTGTACATGAACAAAATTTCAAGACTTCACCACCCGTTATAATCATGTCATTATGCACTTAAGAATTCTTCCTTTCTGTGCATTTATCTTTTAAATTTTCTCGAGAATTATCATTTCTATTTTTTGCTTAGCTTTCTTAAATTTTTCTCACTTTACTTGTATACTGACCACTAAATCATCTCTCAATCCTGCCCCATTCTAGAAGTATCCTTTTCCTCTGTTCAACTTTATTAAGCACTAACACTTTCCCCTTGAAGCAATGGCTTTCAGAACCTTCGGGCACTTATCTGTTGTGCTGGGGGAGGCGTTCTTTGCTTTGTGTGCATGCTGAGTGCCCTCTTTCTTGGATACTATTCTTTCTTTGCTTACTTATTTACTTTGAGGGATAGATCTTTCTGTGATTTCTAAGAAGAGGCAGTGTATGTGAGAGTGTCCTTGATGTGACAGGCTGCAATCTCCTATCTTGGTAACAAACAGTATGGGTGAATATAAGACTCCAGGTTGGAAATTCACTTATTCTTCAGAATCTTGAAGCCTTTCCCCCCTATGTTTAGAGCTCTACAGTCTGACACCATTCTCATTTTGATCCTTTGTTGTCTTTCTTTTTCTGGAAGCTATAAGAACTGGCATTCTAAAATTACACAAGGATGCATGTTGGTATGAATCTATTTCAGTCCATTCATTATTGGAATTCATGTTCTTCAATTCTTAGAAAAGCTTAATTTCTTAATCTTCCTGGATTTGGTTGTGTGGATAATGTCCTCTTCCTATTGGTTGTCTAATTTTCTTATTTATTGACTGCAGGACATGCATGCTTGGCAAGAATTGTACAAGTGACTATGATCCCAATCCCTAGTATGTTCTTTTTAAAGACAGGTAGAGTCCTTGGGGTCATGCTTTATTACCTGGAAATCATAGTATTTTCAAGCTCATGATAGTTTCTGAAGCAGATGTACCTTCCAAGTTTGAAGAATGACTATTGAAAGCTAAGTTGACATACTCAGGTTATAGTGTTAAATCAAAATACCTGCCAAAGAGTGTGCCCATCAGGGGATAATAGCATTGTTAGCACTATGTGCATGTGTACGGGCAGTATCTACTTTGGCTGCTTTTCAAGTAGCCTCAAAATAGTTCATTGCCATGTATTTTAAAAATGGTTCAGATTTTCTCCATTTTTACTCCAAATATAAAAAATCTGAGGCAAGTTATGCCAATTTGCAGCAGTTTAGAGGATGTGTCTTGGATGTGCTCAGATTGTTAGGTAATCAGTATTCTGATCTTCATATCGACAGGCAAGTTGCCCATTTCTTAGGGAGAATGAGTGTGCAACCAGCAGTAACAAGGAAACAAATCTACAAATCTCTGGTTTGTGGGGAAGGAGCAGATGCCAGGCAAAGGATTAGAACCACAAGACCAAGTCAGTTTGCTGTTTGGTTGGGGGTGGGGGAGTGACCTCAGGCTGAGTCACATTACTTCTTCTTCATAAATTTCTTCATACTCTTCTAAATAGTTGATAAGCCTTCATCTAGCTTAACACTTTATAATTACACAAGCATAAAAAAGTAAAATCATTATTAAACATTTTGATAAATTTCCCACATTTGATTTTTTTCAGGAAATCTCCCATTTTGCTTTAGTAAATCTCCAAATTGTGACTTGGCAGATGGAAAAATATTAAAAAATAGTTCCATGAACTTTTTCAGATTGAACGTGATACGAAACTTTTTCTGTCCTATTTGTTCAACTCTCTGTATGTCTGTCTCTCTTTCCTTCCCACCCTCTGGAGCTCCCTTCTCTACCTTCCCTCCTTCCCATCTATCTTTGTTTTCTTTTGTAAAGTATGCACTATTTCATATAAGCATCACTCTTTATTTGATTTGATTGAACCAAACAGTTTAATCTTTATTCCATCCAAGCATTCTCCACATTAAAGGGAAAGATTGATATCAGATAGAAATGATCTTTTCAGTTAATTATAAGAATTCTAAGAATATTTGGGAGCTGTAGAGATGGCTCAGTGGTTAATAGTGCACACTGCTGTTGCAGAACACTGGAGTTCAGTTTCTGTCACTCATATTGAAAGACTTACAACTGTCTGAACCTCCAGCTCCAGGGGAACTGATCTTCTCTTCTGGCCCCTGAGGACACCTGAACTCTCTCTCTCTCTCTCTCTCTCTCTCTCTCTCTCTCTCTCTCTCTCACACACACACACACACACACAAACACAATTAAAAATGAAATAAATCATTTTTTAAAAAAAGAATCCTAAGAACATTTTAAGCTCGAGAAAGCCAGACTTTTTTTTTTGGTCTTTTTGAGACAGGGTCTCCCTGTAGCCCCAGCTGTCCTGGAACTCACTCTGTAGAGCAGGCTGGCCTTGAACTCACAAAGATTCGCCTGCCTCTGCCTCCCAAGTGCTAGGATTAAAGGCGTGCACCACCACGCCCGGCCTTAAAAGCCAGACTAGTTTTTTTTTTTTTTTTGGTCTTTTCGAGACAGGGTCTCCCTGTAGTCCCAGCTGTCCTGGAACTCGCTCTGTAGACCAGGCTGGCCTTGAACTCACAAAGATCCGCCTGCCTCTGCCTCCCAAGTGCTAGGATTAAAGGCATGCGCCACGGCACAGACTGTTTTTTGGAGAAGGTTGTGTTACAAACTGTCCCTGTCCTTCTGCCCTCTAGAGCTTTCTTGAAAATATTCTCAGGGGCCCAGAATGGAGTGAGGGAAATGGGCCCCAGTCTGGGATCTGTTCAGAGCTGGATTGCTGCTGGGTTAGGGAGAGTTGACTTTCCTTAAGATCTGTAGATAGGCTGGCTAGACTCCAGTGGGTGAACTTCCACCGAAGGACATGCTTGACCAGTTGGGACTTAACATATATGAAGGAATACATGAGATCTGGTGGGGGAGTTGAGGGGGCATAGATGGGGAGGGGTCTAAATTTGATTAGAACTGTGCTATGAAATGTACAAAAGCTCAATAAAAATATTAAACAATAAAAGGTTCTCTGTTTATGGGAAAAGTACCCCTTAGGAGGCATCTGTTCTTTGTGGCATTTTTTTTAACCCTGGCACATAATATACCCCTTATTTATTTACTGTGGGTATATGTGTATATCGTACTGTACATTATGCATGGTGTTTATGTATATTATATAGTATGTGTGTACATAATTTAATAATTGTAAAATTATATATTTATATTTTATACATGTGTGTACACATGTATATATATATGTCTGTATGTGTGTGTGTGTATGATTCCTTTATTCATTAGACAAAGGAGAAGAGGAGGCAAGACTCTAGCATTATTTCTGTTGGCTCCATTTGTTAGTAAGCATCTGTCTCCGACCAGTGCACAAAGATCACATTCTGGCACTGGTATGGCCTTGTACCAAAGTGGACATTTTTTCTGAAACAGTCCAAGATGTTAGCATAATGCCACTAAATGATCTGATATTCAAGGGCGCTCACACCATTTCTGTGTCTAGAAATGATTTCAGGGATACTTATGACTTAGAAGAAACTTGAACCCCAGAGCTTGAGCCTAAACTTCGGAAATTATCCAAACCTTACTTACACCTCTTTGGTTTTGTAGAGATAGCCTAGGCTATGATAAGCTTAGGATGTGCCAATGGATCCTGTTCCCCAGAAGTTGTAGTAGTAGCTATCTTGTAAGGAAAAAGTCTGTATCTGGTGGGCTACTGCTGTCTTACACAAGGAAACATCTTGTTATTGCTTTCTTCTGTTTGGTTTCTTCTATATTGCTGGAGTTTGAAGAGCATCTAGTTTGTGAATGTGTACCAGGAATTCTCAAGAGGGAAAGTGATGTTTATTTGGCCACATCTTCTGGAACACATTCTAGGCATATGTTAATAAAGTAGTTTCAGAGACAGAATGGGATCACAACTTTCTGCACTGAATAAGAGTTAATAAAGTAAAGTGTTCCTATGTTGGCTTCTCCTTTCATAAGTAGTTTTGTGCTTTCAAGGAGGGAGCCAAGTTGAAGGTAGAGGAAAGAGATTTGAGCTAGGAATTCTGGTGGCAGTTGTAAAAAAAAAAAAAAAAAAAAAAAAAAAAAAAAGCAACATTGTACACTACAAGTTAGACATGTCAGGGACTGTTTCTGTTCCTGGAAAAAAGGTTCCTGCAGTAAAAATATTAATATTCAAATAAATCAACTGTTCTGATTCAGTTTACTGTTTTATGTACAGCCATATTTAAATCCAAACTAACTAGTATGCATTAGTGGGGAGAGAAGTTTTCTGGAAAGTGAATTTAAAGTGGTTTATGTTGAAAGTAGAAGTGTTAAGAAGCAAACAATAAGGGCTGGAGAGATGGTCTAGCGGTTAAGAGCACCAACCTCTCTTACAGAGGACCCGGGTTTGATCCCCAGCACCCACATGGCGGACGAGAACTGTCTGAAACTCCAATTCCAGGAGAACTCCAGTTCCAGGGGAATCCGACACCCTCTTCTGACCTCCGCGGCATTGCACGACACGGGTGCACACACTTGCATGCAGACAGTGCATTCATACACATACAGAAATAAATAAAATAAAATAAAAAATTAAAAAAAGAAGCAAACAATAAATAGACTTTTATTTTGCACAGCTTCTGCTACCTTGAGCTACATTCAGATGGATTGACTAAATTCCATTACTGAATCCTAACAGATGAAAACAAATGTGGTATTTAATTTTTTAAAAATCCACAAAGATAAGCTGGGACTAGAGACCTCAATTTCACTGTGTTCTGAAAAATCCATGGTTCAGTCTGTTCAGACTATGTTATCATCCATTGTAGTCATTCAGTTACCTCCTTCCTATTTTTACAGCCACGAACAGTCTGTCTTTTACAATGTATTTTTTAATTTTTTGTTTTTAATTGCATAAGTGATAATTTCTGAAATATATTTAAACCATATTTTATTATATGGTGTATTATATAATATTACAATGAAATTATGCTCCACAGTAAACTCCATACAACATAAGTTTCACATGAATAGTGTCTCCTGACGTCAATGTTTGAATGAGATGTTAAGGGAAACCCCTCTAGAATCAGGAATTCCCACCAACTATGGTGCCACACCAGTGGGATGTGCTAAAGAAAACGAATACTATGTTTTATAGATAAAGAGGCTTTCATTCCATCAGGACCAGTTTACAGAGAATACATGAAATCCCACTATGTGTGGAGTTTGAGGCCACAGTCGTGTCAATCCATCTATTAGAATGTGAACTCTTATTCTTGAGGAAACCCCCCACTCCCAAATAAATGGTTGTTACCCACATCTGGTCCCTTAATGTAGTCTCACACTACTACCTTTCTCTTATTCAGTATCGGTCTATGCATTTAAAGTCATTTACATTTATTACTTGCTCCAGGTAGAACATGTTTAAAAATAACATGGGACTTAAGGTTTTGATATATGATAAACTTTATTAGAGCATTTAATTCATCTGGGTTCTAATTTTCACTTTCTTTTATTCACAAAGTTTTAGACTTTTTTTTTCTTTTCTTTCCCTTTTGTTCTCGTGACATATGCCAAGTTTTGGAGGAAGAAGGGATAAAAGACATGTGAATGTCTCTGCTGTTCTGTTTATGGATTTTATTACTGACACAGGATTACATATGAGAAGATGTAAGGGAGAGCTCCATTTTTCAGAGCTGATGCATTTTCCTGGTCAGCCATCCAAGATTTTATCTGATATTTTCAGGCGCCTTACCCAGAGGCCAGTTCCCTTTTAAGCTCTGACCATTAATTATACCTGTTTCCAACTGATTGACTTAAATTTGAAACCTGCCATTTGTGATAGATTTCTTCAATATTTGTAAAAATGTCATAAGCTCTGCATTGTGATGACGTGCAAACATCATGCTGGTACCTGGGTTTATTATAGAGCACTGGATAATTGCATTATTCATCTTAAACTTTTAGCTGTTGCTAAGTTAACACTAAATATTTCATCAATGGATGGTGGTAATATATTGTAAACTTATACTTCCAGGGTCTGATTCATACATACGGATATAGCATCTTCACAAATGAGTCACAGTTTTGAAATGGGCCCCTTCAAGTTATAATCTGCACTTTAGAAGTGCTCATCACACATCCGTGACTCCAAAAGCCTAGGAGCTTAGTGTTATGTTTCTCAAATAAATTGGTCATTAAAGTCTTATGAGAAGTAAAGCATTCTCTCAAGCTCATTTGCTCCTCATTCCTATATAGATATAATTTGGTTTTTGAGTCCCTCTCTGAGGGAGCAGTGAAGAGTATTATCCTCAGCAGGATTTAACCTGATGTCATAGTCAGTTCAAAAGAATCCTCCCATCTTGACATCCCTCCTGATGTCCAGATTTTATGCAAGATGAGTCCTGCATATCTTCCAGCTTTGGGAAATCCATGATATCATCCACATTGTGTGTATGTGGGGTTTGTGTGAGGCAGCCTAGTTTCACTGGGACACTTCTGTCTTTAAGAAAAATCAGTAACTTTCTTGGACTCAGTAGGGGATTATTGGGAGAAAAGTTTCCTTACTTGCCCCCAGATTTTCTGCATTCTTTTCCTGTTGGGAATATTTTTAAGGGCTGGGCATTAAACCCAGGACTCCGACATGCTAGGTGGGGCTCTACCCTAGTGTCAAATCCCATTCCTTGTATTGTTACTTTTAATGTTTCCCTAATGCAAATTATATTAAAACAAAACAAAAATTTTCCTTTCCATGAAGTAAATTAGTGGGTATTGACTGAGCTTGGCAAATCTGCCTTTGATTATAATTTTAAACATTTATCTTTACTAATATTTTATTAATTTCTTTGAGACTTTCATAAATATATTTTTATTTATTTATTTGTTTTATTTCATGTGTATCATGCAATGCCTGAGGAGGAGAGAGAGGGTGTTAGATCCCCTGGAAATGGAGACAGTTGTTAGCTACCATGTGGGTGCAGAGATTTGAACCTGGGTCTTCTGTAAGAACAACCAGTGCTCTTAACCGCTGAGCCATCTCTCCAGCCCTCATATAATTTATTTTGATTATCTTCACTCCATTCTCCATCTCCTCCCAGGTCCACCATCCCTTCATATCCACCCAACCTTGAGTCCTCTTTAAGCCCATCAAATCCCGATTTGTGCTGCCCATATATTCTTGGGTATATGGCCATCCCTTGGAATGTGGTTTACCTAGAAATGATGTAATAAAACCTGACACTTAATAAAAAATCGATTCTCCCCCTCCTAAGCAGCTATGAGTTGCCAGTAGCTCCTCAGCTAGGGGTGGGACATCACGCCCACCTCTCCTGCTAGGATTTTGTCTGGATTGAGCTTCAGCAGGTCTTGTACATGCTGTCACAGGGCTGTGAGTTCACAAGTGTACCTGCCTTGTCCTGATCTGTCCAGAAAACACTGTTTACTTGTAGTCATCCACTGGCTCTGGCTCCTACAATCTTTCTGCAGTGATCCCTGAGCTTGGGAGGACAGGGTTGTACTATAGGTGTCTCATTTAGGGAGTTGTTTTTTTTTTTTGGAGGATAGCACTAACATTTATAGAAGAAGGCAAGGAACAGAAAATCCATTAAAAGAGACCAGGAACTTCATTCAGCAAATTCCAGTGTGAGCATATAAAACTTGGCAGAAAGAAATGATTCGATTTCTCTATACAAGGAAAAGAAAAAAGAAATTTATAAATACCATATATGTATCCATATTAAAACACATTTAACATTTTAATCTTGCTTGGGTCATTATTCTGTCAAACTAATCACTGGAATAATTTTTTTAGGTATTTATTTATTTATTTATTTATTTTTTAATTTAATTTTTATTGATGGTTTGTGCATTTCGTACATCATTTTCCAATTCAGATCAGGCATATTTCCCTTTCCCTTCCCCCCCACCCTCATCCCATCCCAGATCATGTATTCTGCTATAACTGTCCTGCATCTTTCAGGTTTTTTTTTTTTCCTTTTTTAGCTATAAGTGATAATCCATGAGTATAAGCATTCTCTACATCATGACCAGTTGTTGGTCTTTGTATTAATTGGCATCTACTGCAAAAAGAAGTTTTTCTGACAAGAGTTGAGAAATGATAGCAAGTCAGTATTAAACATTTATAACCTCAATCCCTATTAATGGACTCACTTACTTTCATAGATAGAGAATGGTAGCTTAGTGTTATATCCCAGAACTGGTTTTACTTAATAAAGTCCAGTTTGCTGGACTGTGGCTGCTCCAGCAGGGGCGACAGGAGCTCCTTCTTCACTAGTTGCTGGCCTGGCAGAGCAGTGTCTAGTTTGTGGATGTTTCCTGAGGCTCAGAGAAGGGCAGTGTTGGTCCTGAAACTTTCCCAACCTGACAGTTGCAACACTTTTTGGTCCCTGAATCAAAATCCCAAAGATTAGTAAATAGTCTGACCACTGCCAAATTCCTAGGAATAGTAGAAAAGGCCTAGAAACCAGATACTTGAGTTTAGTGTGGTGCTGAAATCAAAGGTACTTTGAATTCCTGTTCTTAAATAAAATTTAGTGAAATGTGTAGAAATAAATTTTAAAAATTCATCAACTTTCACCAAACATTTTGGTTAAAACATGAACAAAATTAGTATTACTAACATTGTACACATTTTAAAAACAGCTTTAATGAAGCATAATTTATATGTAATAAAATCTGCCTATTTGGAATGTCTCGTGCAGACTGGTACACTCACATCATAATATAGTTCCATACAAGTCTGTTCATAGTTCTATACGAGTCTGTTCACTCCATGAAGATTTTGCTTGTGTGTTAGGTCTCTGCTCTCTTCTTGAGGAAGATGCTGCCTTGTCTCCACAGATTTTCTTTTCTGAGACTTTCAAATAAATCAGGTAATATATTTAATGACTCTGTCAGAAGGTTTCCCAAACCATCATGGATTGTGTATTAGTTACTTTTCTGTTGCTTTGATAAAACACTATGACCAAGACAACTTATAAAAGAAAGAGTGTCTTTGCCATATGGCTCTGGGAAAGAGTCCATCATGGTGAGGGAGACATGCAGGGGGGCAGCCAGGGTAGAAATTGAGGGTTCACATCTTCTAGCACATGCAAAAAGCAGAGAGCAAGCTGAAAGTGTAACAAGGCTATGAGCTCTCAAGGTCTGCCTGTAGTGATGTGCTTGCTATACAGCAAGGTCACACCTTCCAGAGGTCCCATGACTTTCCCCAAAGAGTGTCACCAACTGGAGATCATATAACAAATGTTTAAATATTTAAGCTATGGGGAATATTTCTCATTCAACCTACCATAAGTTGCAAATATTTGTAAAAACAGCATCAGTATCAAGCTTGCAGAAACATGTTTCTTGTCATTCTCTAATAAATAGAACACAACTATTTATATGTACTTGCACTATATTGGGTGTTAAGTAACCGGAATATATTTAAACATACAGGAGAATTTGCATAAATTATATGCAAATACTGTCTTTTTAGGTAATGGACTTGAGTCTTCATGGATTATGGTATCTACAGGGTCCTAGAACCATCTCTGCTTGGACACTGAAGAAGAATATATAATTTTCGGTATCTAGCTTTCTGTATTGAGTATAAACATGATGTTTATATTTGTTATAGCATCTATCATGGTATGTTCCTTTTATTGGTGAGCCCTATTTGATTTTAATAATATGCCACTATGTTGGAGCAATACAAAGGAGAGGGAGCAACAACAACATAAAGACTGGGTCAAAGAACTGACTGATTCAGTTAAACTCTGCCCCCAAACAAGAAGCCTCTGCAGAGAAAGACTTTGGAAAGACTGAGAGAAAGATGCAAGATATATATGCCAGAAGGCATGAACAGGGGTGGGGTAGGGGGCAGGGAGAGGGTAATATCCCTAAATTGGACTGAAAGATAATGTATAAAATACACAAATCATCAATAAAAATATTTTTTAAAAAAGAATATGCCACATTTTTTTATTTTTTTAATTATTTTATTTTATTTGTTTCTGTATGTGTATGAATGTACTGTCTGCATTCAGGTCTGTGCACCCATGTCGTGCAATGCCGCGGAGGTCAGAAGAGGGTGTCGGATTCCCCTGGAACTGGAGTTCTCCTGGAATTGGAGTTTCAGACGGTTCTCAGCCGCCATGTGGGTGCTGGGGATTGAACCTGGGTCCTCTGCAAGAGCGGTCGGCGCTCTTAACCACTAGGCCATCTCTCCAGCCCTTGCCACATTTTATTCAACTGTTCATCAGTTGATGCACAGTTAGAGGTTTTCTTGGTTTTGTCTACTATGAAGAAGTTCTTAATTTTTTTCACACATGTATCTGTATTTTTCCCTAGTAAATATCTAAAATTATCATTTTATACTGCTAAAACAATGAGTAATGTATGAGAGTGTATGATGTTTCTAGTTTCATGACATCCCTAACAATATTGTCAGTCACATGACCAACAGTATTTTATATATACATGTATGCATATGTATAGTTTCATATCCATATGTATGTCTGGATATGGATATATAGCATTGGCAATCATGTGTGAGTATACATGCATAAATATAGGCATGTAAATAAGTTTTTATATATTATATAGGCTTATTGTCTTAATCTTACAGCCATTCTGAAGAATAGAAAGTGTTATGTTATTATGCTTATATTTTGCAGTCCTATAATGAGTAATGACTCAAATCCCTTTCATGGGATCATTAGCTCTTTGTATGTCTTTGGAAAAATGACTATTCATTTTCACTGCCTCTTTAAAATTTCTATTTTTGAAAATTTCATGTATGAATATTATCTCTGCATTATTTCATGCCTCCCAGTCCTGCAGCAACTCCTGTCATGTTCCTCACTACCTCTAAATGTCTTGTACCCTTCTCTGATTATTATTTTTATATATACACATATACATTTACATATACATTATATATAAAATACACTGAATCTATTTAGTGGTGCTTATATGTACTACCCATTGGGATTAGATAACTTCTCAGGAGACTTGTGAAAATTGATTCTCACTCCCTCAGCATCCATTTGGCTGTAGCTCTTCATTTTGAGAGGGGAACCCATGATATTTTCTCCATCTAGCTCAGTGCAGCTACTGGCTTATCATTATGCAGATCTCAGTACTCTACCATATTGTGGAGATTTCATGGGTGCAGCTTCCCTATCATGTCTAGAATTAACTAGCATCAGGTGTCTTGTCCCTCTGACTCTTAAATGCTTTCTACCCTCTCTTCCATGGTGTTCCCTGAAACTTAGGTGTAAAGATTGCATTGTAGATATATCAGTTAATGGCTGGGCACCTCAGAGTCACTTATTCTCTGTGTTTGACCAGTTTCAGAACTCTATAATAATATCTATCTGTTGCAAAGAGATGCTTCTTTGATGAGTGGTGAGAGGTACTCTTGTCTGTAAATACAAGAATACATATTTAGAATGTAGAAAGAAATTATATTGATCTAGAGAAGTGACAGAAGTAGGTTTTCTCCAGGGTCTATGACCTTTCCAGCCATGTGTACTTGACTATGTTTACAGTACCACACATGACTGAGAGATGAATGAGACAGCTGTTGATTACTCCCAATATAAAAGAGCTACTACTGCACCAGTAGAGATTATATACTGGGCGAGTCATTGTTTTGATTCATAGGCTTTACAGCTGCGTAGGACCATTGATTGGTTTTCTTCCTTGGCAGCTTGCATAGTATTTTCTGATACTATGAGAGCTAGATTTTAGGGAGGGGGCTTCCAGATCAGTTCCACCTCAGTTGCTCCAAGTCTGAAATATGTAGGGTCTTTAGCAATACAGTATTAACCTTCAAGTTCTGCGACTGACTGCCTCTTTTTAAATTCGGCTGTTTGTTTTGTTTTTTAATGTTGAAGCCCTGCAGACTTGCCTTTCTCTGAATTGGTCTTGTCCTGGTTCCCAAAACCACACAGGAAAAGAAGTTCAGGGACACATCACCCACTGATGGGGGTCTTTGAAGAAATTTACTTTCTCATTAAGTTCTTTCATACATGTCTCCCCTGGCTGCCCCTTTTCCCACTCTGAAATCTTTCTAGTCACCACCATTTTGTAGTATCATGAAAGAAAGGAAGGATCAAAGGAGATTGCCTTTCACCCCCACTGAAAATCTTTCCAGTTCCCACATCACTTGATGTGGGAACTGGAAAGATTTTCAGTGGGGTGCTGAAAAACTGGTGCCTGGAGCATGTGGCTTTATCACTCTGAGTGAAGATGATCCTGCCTTGCCTTCATGGGGAACATTTAAGATTATTTTTGTTTTCTTTCTCATTTGAGGCAGTAATTTGTTTTGATTGATCTTTGCCTTTCTTCATGACCAAAAGCACAGGTGTCTAATGTGCTGCAGGGATGTACCCAGCCACTGTGAATGACCTCTATCCCACTTCCCTCTGTGTGCCCTGCTGGGTTTATGACAGCCCCTACTCATGACTTTGAAAGGGCAATAATCTCTCTGTGGGTTGGCTGTCTGGATGGCCGCTGTTTGACTACTCTGAACACAGTGTATCACATGCCAGAGTGGTGTATATACTATTATGTACAGGAATATCCCATATGATTTTAATGTGCAGTAGTCATTTGAAACGTTATGTAAGAGTCAGAGTTTGTAAGTCTGAAAGCCAGGAAATAAGGCACAAAGTATTCAGAGCCATTTTAATGAATAATTTTTATTGATTTTTTTTGTGAATTTCACGCATTAAATTTTAATCATATTTCGACCTCCTCCCCCATCTGAACTCCCCCAGGTCTCCTCAATTGGATTTCATGTATTCTGTCATATATATTAGGCCTATCTGGTCAAGCTTTGGACCCGGATGTCCTGGGCAAGTTCACCCACTGGAGGCTACTCAGCTATCTAGAGTCACTCCCTTCAAGAAAATCAACTTCCCCTCATCCAGCAGTTTCCAGTAGTTCCTCTGCTAAGGGATGGACCTGCTGCCCATAGCCCCTGTTCTCTGTTTTTTGTTTGTTTGTTTGGTTGGTTGGTTGGTTGTTGTTTTTTTTGTTGTTGTTTTTTGTTTTGGCCCTATATTAAACTTCACCCAACCATGGCTGAGGGATTATTGCAGAAGAGGGTGCAGAAAGATTCTAAGAGCCAAGAATGTACATGAAACAGTAAAAAATGACATGAAACATGTAATGAAATAGGCTCTCATGCCTTTGGGAACTTGCTCATAGGAACTTATAGCAATGGTGTCAGCATGCACACGACCTATGCAAACTCAAGCAGACAAAAACTCAGCATAAAACTGGGAAAATGGGTAACAGGCCCCAATCCTAGCCAGAGAACTATTGGCAATTCATTACTGCTGGGTGATGAAGAGCTGATCTTCTTTAAAGGAGAGATTCTAGATAGCCTGACTAGACCCTAGAGGATGAACTTGTACCAAGGGGCATCTGAGTATAGTAACTTGACTAGATAGACCTTAATATAAATGACAGAATGCAGGAACTCCAGTGTTGGGTTATGGGAGAGTAGGGATGGGGGAGAGGGTATAAAGATGATTAAGATGTTTTGTATGAAATATTTTATGTGATTGTACTTATTAAGGATCACAAGCACTAGATACCTGTGGAAAATATTTTAAAAGTCTACTTGGTATTATTTTGGCTCTTTAAGAACTGCTGATATAGCTCTGCCCTTAGAATTTCTACTCTGCTCTATTTCCAAATGTGGTGATGTATTGGAGGTTATCTGCCTACTGTGCCTCCTCTCGTTCTTAATTATTACTTTAGTCAGACACATTTATTTGGCATAGATAGGTACATGCACATAACATAACTTTCCTCCCCAAGTTGACTTTGGTCATAGTGTTTTGTCACAGCAAAACACTATGTGACGAAGACAGTTTTCAGCTTTTAGAAAGTGATTTGTAGTGGAAAGTATGTATTCATATTTTAGAGTAATATAAAATTAAAGGAGGAAAATGTGAATTTCAAAACATAAAAAAAAAAAAAAAACTGAGAGAAAGATGCAGGACGGAAAAAAAAAAAAGAAAGTGATTTGTTTGCCAGTACTTAGTTTTATGCTTTAGTAAGTAGTTAGCGTAGGTTAATGAAAAACTATGTTAATTTAAAATGTCTGTGAGGGGCTGGAGAGATAACCTAGCAGTTAAGAGCACCGACTGCTCTTGCAGAGGACCCGGGTTCGATCCCCAGCACCCACATGGCAGCTAAGAACTGTCTGTAACTCCAATTCCAGGAGAACTCCAGTTCCAGGGGAATCCGAGACCCTCTTCTGACCTCCATGGCATTGCACGACACGGGTGCACACACCTACATGCAGACAGTACATTCATATACATACAAAAATAAATAAAATAAAAATAAATAAATAAATAAATAAATAAATAAATAAATAAAATGTCTGTGAAGCAGTGGTGAAAAGGGCACTTACTAAATATTTGAAGACTGCAGACACATTGGTCTTGGATAACTGAAGCCTTCTCCTTATGTGCTGGGCAGCAAAAGGCATCCAAGAAATGTGGCCAGCCAGCATGGTGCAACTCCACTTGAAGCTTTTCTGTGTTCGGCCCAGAGAATTTCGATTTGCGCTGCTGGAGTGCACAGACTTCAGATGGAGTTCCTTGGTCTTTTATCTTGGCTTTTGCTTCAAGGGCTCTCACCAACAGTGTGGCTGTGCTCGTTGCTGGGATATGCAAAGGAAGGACAGGGGGCCCTGTTCTAAGGAGGCAATGGTGGCAGTGCCCCAAAGTATAGAGAAATACACATACAGAGTCAGAGTTGTATCTTTCATAAAACTGCCTGTGTTGAAAGATCACTGATATTACTCCCTCTGCCATTCAGTTTGGGTCCTCCTGTGCATTTAATTTCATGGGTACCTTGTGAAAACCTCATTAACAGTAACAGGCAATCTGGCATATCCATTGCTAGAAACACACGGGGAAAGTGCTGCTCCAGTGGTCCATAGATCTGTGAATCTCAAGCTGGGTGTGGTGGCACATGCCTATAACCTCAGTCCTCTGGAGACTGAGGCAGGAGGCCAACCCGGACTACATGTGGACTTCAAGGCCTGGGCTGTATAGTATAGGGAGAACTTGAACTCCTCCCCTCCACACTGGGGACAAGAAAAAAGTACTTCTCAGATTCCCTACTATTGCTTCTGGGGAAAAGAAAGCATCATGAGTCTTGAACCATCAGGGTTAATTTCCTCATAAAGGATACTTTTGAGCCGGGCCTGGTGGTTCATACCTTTAATACTAACACTAGGGAGGCAGAGGCAGGTGGATCTCTGTGAGTTCAAGGTCAGACTGGTCTACATAGCGAGTTCCAGGCCAGTTGAGACTAAAAGGGAGACCCTGTCTGAAAAAGACCCCTCCACTCATTTGATCAACTTGATTGAACATACAAGCCCCCCCTTTCAGGATGGTGGGACCCATGAGCTGTGTGGGTTTGGGCACAACTGCTTGCAAATTGGTTTTACATGAAGGATGCTTGTACTCACAAATTATCACCTATTGTTAAAAAAAAATGAAAACAAACAAAACAAAAAAGCAGAGAAAGATGCAGAAAACTTACGGCAGAATGCACGATCTGCGATGGGTAGGGGTGGGGTGGGGGGGAAGGGAAGGGGATATATGCCTGAACTGAATTGGAAAATGATGTATGAAATACACAAAGCATCCTAAAATAAATTAAAAAAAAAGAATAATTGATAAAAAAAAAAAAAAAGACTGAGAAAAGGATGAAGACACATAAATGCATGAGCTCTGGCATGTGGGGGAAGGGGCAGGAAGGGGATGGTCCTAAATTTGATTAAGAAATTCTGTATGAAATACACAAAACCTCAATAAAAAAAATGAAAATACAAAAAAATAAGAAAAAAAAAAGAAAAAGGACCCCTCCAAAAAATACTTTTAAGTAATTACATCAAAAGTGAATCCAAGTAGATTGTCCAGTTTTAAGTTCACTGACCTTGGCTTTAGTTTAGTTCAAATGTTGAATTATTAGGAAATCTAAAATCTGGACACTGTGAAGGAACAGGCCTTGAAACTGAAGCCTCCAGTCTTGCAAAGTTCTATTATTTTAACTAGGAAAATAATCTGGTCTTGCAAAATCACTCTCAGCAATATGTAAACAGAGCTCCACGTGTGTGAAGCAGTGGCTCCCTGCCACTTATTCTTAGATTGGGAATAAGGGGAAAGTTATGCTATTACTGTTATGTAATGGAATATTCTAATACCATAATTGCCTTTGCCATATGGTTTCAACTTCCAAACACCAGCTTTCTTCTACAAAGTGAATTCTATGTTATTTAATGTGGAAGAGCTTGACTAGCAAGATGTTACTAAATTCCCTCTGGAAATCACAAGCAATGTCCAGCCCCCTGCTCCCTGAATCCCTATGACAAACCCTAACTAAAGTTTGGATAATCAGAGAGTTTATTTGGGCTTATTTGCAGAGCAATGGATGAGGGGGTTACTTAGAGATATGTGAGCACTCCCCCCAGCAAGGCTCCACAGGAAAGTCTCCATCTACGCATGGACCCTGACTTTCTACCAGCCATACAAAATGGGGAGAGAAAGCCATGCAAAAAAGGAAAGGGTGCTCTGGCTTCCTCTGCTTATGCTTAGTCCTAACCCCCACAGGCAACTCAGGCCAACCAGTTGGTTGGGAGGCATGACCGACTCTTCCACCTGACCCTCCTTTCTTTTTTTTTTTTTTTAATGGTACTTTTTTTTATTAATTTTATTTATTTCTGTATGTGTATGAATGCACTGTCTGCATGCAGGTCTGTGCACCTGTGTCATGCAATGCCGCGGAGGTCAGAAGAGGGTGTTGGATTCCCCTGGAACTGGAGTTCTCCTGGAACTGGAGTTTCAGACGGTTCTTGGCCGCCATGTGGGTGCTGGGGATCGAACCCGGGTGCTCTGCAAGAGCAGTCGGCGCTCTTAACCGCTAGGCCATCTCTCCAGCCCCTGACCCTCCTTTCTTGTGGAGGGTCAACAGGTTTCTTTTTTGTGAGGCAAGCAGGTGCAACCAAGCTTGGAAAGAAGGCCCATTTCCATAGCTTGCCATGCAGCTGTTCATAGTTTGCCATTTGGAGAGCAGATCTATGCAACGTAAGAGATTAAAATGGTTCCTGCTTGACTTTCTTGTAAAAGTCTCTGCAAGGGCCTCAAGAGGATTGTTTACTGTTTCTCTTAAGTATTTTCTCTATGACATGATATTTTATCATTAGCTATGAAGGAAGAAGACCTGTGGCTTGGCATGTTATGATGGCATGTTTATGTTAAATTCAGAACTCACAGAGCAGATTTTATTAGGGATCCAGAACTTACAAGGCTTGTTCAACAAGAATTTCATGTCATGATCAAGTTTTAGCTTCATTCTCTTCCTTCATCCCATTCTATCCTTCAGATAAGTTGTACATTTGGCTAATTTGGGCCTATTTTGTTCTGGGCTCAAAGACCTTTGTTTCATAGTGGCTTTCAAGCTAGGTAAGAATAATGTCCCTCTTTCTTACTCATTGTTTGTGATGGACTCATTTTTCATATTTCAGATACTCCAGGATGTGATGGGAAATTGAAGCTGTACTCCATTTTTAAAACTCTTGATATTTTGAATCCTACAGGTTTATTTTTACTTTTCCAATACAGCCTGAAGTGTTGTAACTACTTTTCAGTCTGTTTTGCATATAACACTGGATACTCTTTTTTTATTAGTTTATTATTTTTTAAGGGATTCACAATATAAGAGCACAATTATTTTCAGATCACATTGATGTTGCTCAGTTTGCCATACAATTAGGTAATCCACAGATGAAGGATACCATTCATCGTTTGTTTTTCTGGAACTGTGTTACTTCACTCAGCATGAAATCTTCTAGCTCCAGCCATTTACCTGCAAAGCTCATGATGCCATCTTTCTTTTTGTTGTTGTTGTTGTTTCCAATATGCATCACTCCCAACTACTTGGACAAAAGCTCAAGGGCCTGTGCACAAGAAATACTTACAACTAGGTAATTGGCACTAGCATCCACAGATGAGGGATACCATTCATCGTTTGTTTTTCTGGGACTGTGTTACTTCACTCAGCATGATGTCTTCTAGCTCCAGCCATTTTCCTGCAAAGCTCATGATGTCATCTTTCTTTACCGCTACATAGAACTCCATTGTGTAGATGTACCACATTTTTTCTATCCACTCGTCAGTTGAGGGGCATTTGGGTTGGTTCCAGTTCCTTGCTATTGTGAAGAGAGCTGAAATAAACATGGCTGTGCATGTATCTCTGCAGTGGGGTGAGTCTTGTGGGTACATGCCCAGGAGTGGTATGGCTGGGTCAGGTGGCAAGTTCATTCCAAGTCTTCCAAGGGTTCTCCACACTGCTTTCCATAGTGGCTGTACGAGTTTACATTCCCACCAGCAGTGGATGAGTGTTCCCCTTTCCCCACAACCTCTACAGCACTTGATATCGTTTGTTTTCTTGATCCTAGCCAGTCTTTTTGGAGTAAGATGATATCTTAAAGTGGTTTTGATTTGCATTTTCTTAATGATTAGTGATGTTGAACACTTCTTAAGGTGTTTCTCAGCCATCTCTAATACCTCACTTGTGAAGTCTGTTCAGCTCTTTGCTCCATCTATTGAGTGGATAATTTGTTTTCTTTCTTCTTTGTTTTTTGAGTAGTTTATATATTCTGGAAATCAATACTTTGTCAGATGTTTCTGCGGTGAAGGTTTCCTCCCACTCTGTGGGATTTCTCTTCACTTCCTTGATTGTTTCTTTTGATGTACAGAAGCTTTTGAATTTAATAACACTGGATACTCTTGATCCAAACATATATGTATATATAATTATATATACATAGTGTTGATGTAATCTGTATTATAGATCTAATTATATGCAATATGAATATATATAATATGTAAAAATAGTCTTTTGGAAAGATATAAATTCTAAGTTATGGTTATGAATGAGTTACAATATTTTGAGAAATTTATAAAAAAACCTGAAAATGAAAACCAAACCAATACATTTCTTAAATGTTCTTAAAATAAATTAGATGTTTAAAGAATGTGCCTATAATTTAGACACATTCAAATAAAAATGATTTAATTTGGGGGGGTCTCTCTTTTTTAAGGAAACAATGTTTCTAACTGACATTATGTTACCCAGGTTTTTACTTTCAGTAACTAGTCACTGATATTTGACTAGAACAATCATGCTAATTAGTATTTTGATTATTTAATCATAAGCAGATTGTGTGTATACAAATATGTTAAGGAAGATTATGAATCTATCTGAAAGAGAACTTATATTGCAAGAGTATCCAAGCCAATGGGATTGTTTAGATCTGTCCAGTGCTTAAAAAGTATTATGTGCCTTGAAAATTCATTTATTGAAACCTAACCTCTAATGCAATGTGATGGGGCCTTTAGGGAGTGATTAAGACATGAGGACAAAATCCAGTTTACTGGGATTAGCATCATTAAAAAGAGACTCAAAATGCTGCCTCATCCCCTTCTGCCTTGTGAAGACATACCAGAAACTGAATCTGCCTCCAACCTAAATCAGGGTTCCTAGTCTCCAGTGCTGTGAGAAATACATAACTTGTTGTTGACAAATCACTATTAAGTTGTTATAGAAGCCTAAACAGATGAAGATACTCATGATAAAAACAAAGAGTCTGTGTGCATTCAAGTCTGTCAAGCACTGTGAATGGCTAGGCATGTAAACATTAAAAAGTACCATCCTTTTTTTGAGTGTGGTCTTATAAACCCCTTTTGGTAAATTTCACCATGTTATCTCCTGGTATTTATACTTTGCACAGCTATAAGCTGTTTTATTTGAAAAAAAAAATCATTACAGATTCTGAGAGTGAAGAAAATATCTCAGAAAGCATAGGCTCTCAATGCTGCATAATATTTTACTATAAAAATGGTGAGCACTTGGGTAATCTCTTGAGTCCATAGATTCAGATGTGCCTTGTGGCTGTTATTTTCCAGATACTATCTTAAAAGCTCAAACTCACCCATCATACTATGTGGCAGATAATGTTAGTACAGAGGAGTATGTATGTCTCCAGTACCCAGCATATGAGCTGGAATAAACATGGTATTCAGTAAAGGTTTTGAGCATGGAGTGGCATGTGAAATACCAAGCACAATTCCCTAAAAGTCCATGGACTGCAGTATACTGATCTCTGAAGCATGACTGCTTGAGGGCAGGGATGATGGCTCCTCTAATACTTTGTGCCAGTCAACTTAGAACAAAGCCCAGGACAGTAAATAGTAGGCAGATTTGAGAACCAGTAGATAATGCTGTTTGCTAATTTTTAAGGTCCTTTCTTAATCACAGGCTCATATCTAATTAGATAGAAATATAGTTCCCCATCTGTCTTCCTCCCCTAAAAAAGACATAAACAAAATAACTAAGTGATATAATTAATAGGAGCTTAACTAAGGAGGCTAATAAAGAACTATCTTTCTCAGGAATTGAAGAGGTGCTTCATACTGTGTTCTGTCCAATAACTTGGAGTTATCCTGACTTATGTTGAGAGAGAGAGAGAGAGAGAAATAGGAATATTCTGTTCCTACATACAGCTCCAGAGGAAGGAAATGAGATGAGCTAGAAAACTACATGTTGTGCTGTTCACAGATGTGCCCTGACACTCCTACTTGGTAAAGGAGCTTAAGTGGCAGAGCCTTTGGTATTTAGGAATTGAAAATGTAAGAGAGTGAATTTACTCACTTGTAATATAAGTGAGAAGTAAGTATCATGACCAAATGGACCAACCTAGAGATCAATTATAACTCAGAAGACTTTGTAGAGAAGAAAATATTTGAATAGGAACTTAGAAAAATAGAATTTCCAAAGGACAGAATTTCCAAAGGACAAAGAATGGTAAACCGAGCTGAAAGGACAGCACTTACAAAGCATGGAGAAATGATGGTGCTAGGGCCAAGGCCTCTCTGCCTCCCAGATGTAGAATTTGCAAAGATGGATTATAGTTAGAGATTGAGCCAAAGTTGGGTTGATGTATGGCAAAACTGAAGTGTGGGTTTTAGACCAGAAGTCTGTAACCAAACACCTCTTTGGTCTTATTTTATCCACCCAAATCAGAATTGTTGTTTTTTAGAACATTTATTATAATGGTATTTGCCTTTCTTTCTTCCTTCCTTCCTTCCTTCCTTTCTTTCTTTTTTTTTTTTTTTTTTTTTTTTTTTTTTTTTTTTTTTTTTTTTTTTTTTTTTTTTTGAGACAGGGTTTCCCTTTAGTCCCAGCTGGCCTGAAGCTGGCTATGTAGAGTAGGCTGGCCTTCAGCTCACAGAGGTCTGCCTACCTCTGCCCTCAGAGTGCTGGGATTAAAGGTTTGTGCCACCATACCTGGGGGTATTTATGTTTCTCAAATCCCTTTATGTGAAAAATAAACTAACTGTGACTTTGGCAAATAGTAAAACTTTCATTCCTTTTTCTAAGTTAGTCTGTGATACAAGCATTCATTGCATTCTGTTTGACCTAGTAAGAACCCTGCTGCCGAAGACCTGACGTTAACATGGGAGGGATGTATTGAGACCACACATGCAAGTGTACAGATGGCCTCTGGAATGCCAGAGAGTGTTACCAAAGGCCACTAAACCAATAAAGCAAATATGGGTCTCCCTGAGTCAAGCAAGACTCCACCGTCAGCACCAGCTACACCTCACCTGCCTGGAAATACTGTGCAGCAGAGGCAGCCATGTGCCTGTATATCCCAAATCTAATTGGCTATTGGCTCTCCCCTTGGAGAAATAACCCATGGCTGATGCCACAAGCTTAAAAAAACCCTCTCAGGTTAGGAGATGTTATAAGCCACACGAAAACCCTGTATATTTACAGGGGGAAAATTGTAATTTGGATTAACATATCAAACATGTGTCTATGCTAAAGTAACCTACCATAACTATTAGTGCTTGCTTAAATACCTATATATCTAAGTGCTTGTTCTTCATTAGTAGGATCGAAAGGTTATTCCTGGACAACTGTCAGCTCATGGACAAGGAAACAGCAGAATTGACCAGAGTCCAAGTAACCGCTCCAGAGAGGTGGACTGTTTTCTCTCATCCACCTGTGCCCCTTTTCTAAGCCTAAGGGAACAACCTGCGGAAGAGGGGGCGTGTAGAATGTAAGGGCTGGATTGGGGGTGAACGGTGAAACAGACACAATGTAGTCTGGACACTTTGATCAACGTGATTGAACAAAAAACCTGTCACCCCAACCACGGATGGTGGGGCTGTAGGTGTTTTGGGCACAACAGCCTGCAGATAGGTTTTGCATGAAGGATGCTTGTACTCATGGATTATCACTTATAGCTAAAATGAAAAAAAAAAAAAATGAGAGAAAGATGCAGGACATTATGGCAGAATGCATGTCTGGGATGGTGGTGGGGGTGGGGGGGGGGAGGGAGGGGAAAGGGAAATAAGCCTGAACTGAATGGAAAAAATGTATGAAAATGCACCAAACATCAATAAAAACTAATAAAAAAAAAGCATAATAGGATGGTGGTGGAACTGTAGCAAGAATTCAAGAAATTTTGTTACAACAAGGGAATTAAAGATTCAGTTACAGATATAAAAAAAAAAAAAAAAAAAAAAAAAAAAAGAATGAGACTGCCTTTACTGAAACCCAGCGATGTAAGAGCAGAAGACTTGAGGGTGAGAGGAGTGTAAAAGACCGTATACCGATGGCCTCTCTCCTTTCCACCTTCCCCAAGACTCAGTGCTCCTTTCAGGTTGCCGTTTTATCCTCCTGATGAGACTGTGATTTCTGCCAAAGAGAGCCTCAACTGGCACCACAGGTGACTTCACTAAGAAGAAAACTAGTGGTGACACATTAATTGGGGGAAATGGTGGGAGGAACATCTTAACCAGGAGCAGGTAGGTGCAAGCAGTTGGACTTTCTGTTCTTCAGTGCCTCGCCCCTTCATGCGACACTTGGAAAGCAGATGCAGGACTGTGACTAAGTGACCTGCCCCATCTCTGCGCATGTGCTACTCCTTTCTGCCCCTCCGCTCACACACCATCAGCAGCTCAAAGAGACACTTGTGAGGCAGGAATATATTTTGTCTCTAAACGTTGCACGCGCTTCAGCCATGTCCTGGGCTGCTGCTTCTCATAACCACCCTAGCCTGGCTGTACTGTTAGCTCCTCCAGGCATAATTTTGCTTTATTTTACTTTTTATTTTGCTTTGATTTTACTGAAAGAGGAAAAGACTGGCAAGGCTTCAAGGATGTGTATTCACTCAGCCTAGATGAAAGTTATAAAGCAGCGTTGTTTCTTTTCCTTTAAATAAATGGAAAACAAAGACTTGAATATTGTCAGTCAAAAAAAATGAATCCTGAAATTTGGTTTACAAGGTTAAAATTGAAGTAACGTTCCATACAATCTGTTTGTGAAGTGAGGATACTTAGTCTATGTGAGTTTTCATTTCTTTAGGCTTTTCAACCAAAACTTTATTGAAAAGATAATAAGGAAAAATGAAAAAATAAATAGGTTTTGTTTCCTTGACAAAGCTAAAATATAAGTTTCTTTTGTTTTATTTATTTTTATTTTTTTTATAAATTTATTTTATTTTTTTAACAAATCTAGACCCGTGTTCCCGCCCATTACCCCACCCCACCAGAGCTCATGCATTCTGCCAAACATGCTTTTCATCTCTTTCTCAGTCTTTCTCAATATTCTCCATGAGGAAGTTGACTGTTTTGAGCAGAAGTTCACTGTTTCAGTCAGTTCTTTGATGCAGTCCTTTCTGTTGTTGTTGTTGTTGTTGTTATTTCCAATATGCATTATGCCCAACTGCTTTGGACAAAAGCTCAGGGGGCCCTACACAAGAAATACTTACAACTAGGTAATTGGCACTAGCATCCACAGATGAGGGATACCATTCATCGTTTGTTTTTCTGGGACTGTGTTACTTCACTCAACATGATGTCCTCTAGCTCCAGCCATTTTCCTGCAAAGCTCGTGATGTCGTCTTTCTTTACTGCTGCATAGAACTCATTGTGTAAATGTACCACATTTTCTCTATCCACTCATCAGTTGAGGGGCATTTGGGTTGGTTCCAGCTCCTTGCTATTGTGAAGAGAGCTGCAATAAACATGGCTGTGCATGTATCTCTGTGGTGGGGTGAGTCTTGAGGGTACATGCCCAGTAGTGGTATGGCTGGGTCAGGTGGCAAGTTCATTCCAAGTCTTCCAAGGGTTCTCCACACTGCTTTCCATAGTGGCTGTACGAGTTTACATTCCCACCAGCAGTGGATGAGTGTTCCCCTTTCCCCACAACCTCTCCAGCACTTGGTATCATTTGTTTTCTTGATCCTAGCCAGTATTATTGGAGTAAGATGATATCTTAAAGTGGTTTTGATTTGCATTTCCTTAATGATTAGTGATGTTGAACAGTTCTTGAGGTATTTCTCAGACAGCTCTAACTCCTCACTTGTGAAGTCTCTGTTCAGTTCTTTGCTCCATCTATTGAGTGGGTCATTTGTTTACTTTTTTCTTTGTTTTTTGAGTAGTTTATATATTCTGGAGATCAATGCTTTGTCAGATGTATCTGCGGTGAAGGCTTTCCTCCCACTCTGTGGGATTTCTCTTCACTTCCTTGATTGTTTCTTTTGATGTACAGAAGCTTTTGAGTTTAATGAGGTCCATTTGTCAATTGTTGACCTTAATTCTTGTGCAGCTGCTGTCTGATTTAGGAAGTCTTTTCCTACGCCTATGTCTTGTAGTCTGCTGCCAGCTTTTTCTTCTATCACCTTCAGAGTTTGGGGTTTCACGCCCTTGAGGTCTTTAATCCATCTGGAGTTCATCTTTTGTTTTAAATAACATAAAAGATCTGGGTGTGCTGCTCACACCTGGAATCCCAGTAGGAAGGTGGCTGAGGCAGGAGAATTACTGTGAGTTCAAGGCCATCCTGGGCTACATAGTTCCAGGTTAGCCTGGGTGATGGTATGAGACCTTGTCTCTGAAAAGGCACTACTATTAATAATAAATTAACAAATGGCATAAAAATTTGTAGGTCTTATATTAGATGTCACTAAGATAAAGCACATTTGATTTGCCTTCTTTATAGTTTCACAAGTGGAAAAGAAAAAATTTTTGATGCATATAGCTGGAGATACTACTTTCTGCTCTTAAGAGCCTTTTTTTCTGAGAAATGAAGTATAAAATGTCTGTTTATTTATATCTATTTATCATCTTAAAGGGCCCTGGCTTACTAATTCCTAAACAAAAAGGAGGTGACCTAAGCAGGCTAGTCCTTCCCACCTCAAATTTCTTTGCTTTTGTGACTCTCTTATAACTTGGAGGCTCGAAGATGGTTCTCTAGAAAAGAATGTATAGTACAGTGATCAAGTTTGTTAATCTATGTGTACTATTTTTCATAGTTGAGTTATGTGTACTATGTTTCAGCATTATAATAAAAGATAAGGGCTCAATCGAGTATTCGTCTGCTTTTTTGCACTGTAATAAACTATCTGAGATATGAATGTGACAAAGAAAAGTTTGTTTATGGCTCCCAGTTCAGAGGCTACAATCCCCCATCACTTGGCCTGGTTGCTTTTGGGCAGCAACACAGTGGGACAAACTGTTTAACTAATGGTAACCAGGAATCAAAAAGAGACAGAGGAAGAAGAGGTCAAGGGTCCCAGTATCGTCTTCAAGGGCACTATCCTAATAACCTAAGAGATCTGTCTTACTAGGCACTGACTTCCTTACCACCTCCCAATAGCAGGAATCTAGGGATTATTAATACATGGGACTTTGATGGGCACTTAGCGTGTATATAAACCACACATGAGTTGGTCCCATGATAGAAAACATTCTTACTGTGCCTGGTGCTCACTGGCCCCTAACAAATAAAAATCATTATCTCCTGAAGGCTTAACAGGGACAGTGTCACCTCCAGATGGGCAAACCTGAATCCACAGAGAGGAGTAAACATATTTTATGTGTTATATATAAATGCAGATTAAATATAAATATACCTGAAATAAAAAATCAAATCCATAGCATCTTGTGGCATGGAGGTATAAAAGGTCATTAGAAAAACAAGTATCTTAAAGAACTCCTTTGGGGATGAAAATGTAACCGAAGTTGATAGGTGCAGATTATCCCAGTGTTTCAGCTACAGATCTTGAGGCTCGGAAGGTTAAAGCAGCCTAAATTTCCATTACTTGGCAGTTAGGTGGAGGGTCTGGGCCTCAAGCCAAAGGCTGAGCGACCCTATAGACCTTAATGCACCATTAACCTGTTAGCTGACTCTTCATTGCCTGCTTGCCAGGTGTTAGGGACTTCTAATTATATACTGTGTTCATAAATTCTAATCGGACATTGATGAGTGTAGTGGGCAAGTGGGAGGTACATTAATATCATTTCTAAGCAGGCTGTGTCATACAGATATACCCTGTAAGGGTGAACATGTCAGATTCCTTTGACTTACTGCTACAATAGCCAGGATGGACTTTTTAAAAATGGAAGGAATTTCCATTTATAAGATGTAATCGACTGTAAGTGTAAAGCCCTTGCACATACTTTTGGCCTATGGCATAGGCATGAGCTCACTCCTTGTGGGTGAGTTGTTGCACTCATTGCTTTCTTTTGGTAAATCGTTAGTACTCAGTCTCTGAGACATCACCCCCAAATGTACAAGCTGCCCAGTTCTCAGTGAACTGGTATAGCTACTGCACATGTTCACACAGGTGAGATGATTTCTGAATGCTGTTGACAGCATTGGGTCATTCCTGTACATCAAGCCAGAGCTTCTGGTGTCTTTATGGAGACCAAGACCCATGAAAAGCATAGCTTCTTGGCACTCCTCCTTCTTAAGGACCCAACACAGGGCAATTTTCTGTCTCTACCACATAAGGTTACTGCCACTACATGCCCTATGATGTTCCTGACTGTTGAACTCCTAAGTTAAGAAAGGATTAGAAGCCCGGTGTGGTGGCATATGCCTCTAATCCCAGCACTTGGGGGGCAGAGGCAGGCGGATCTCTGTGAGTTCAAGGTCAGCCTGGACTACAGAGAGAGCTCCAGGCCAGCTAAGACTAAAAGGGAGACCCTGTCTCAAAAAGACCCCCCCCCAAAAAAAGAAAGGATTAGGAAACAAACTGCAGTTGGTTCATTTTAGACTTAGTCTATTGAATGTGATGATTAATTCAGCACAGGCAGATTAATTCAGATATGGCAGAGAAAAGAGAGGGAGAGATGTGCCCTAGAATAGGATAGATTTCAAATTCAAATCCCTGTAGGCCAGACTTCAGAGGCTGAAAAAAAAAAAAAAAAAGAAGCTCAGTCGTAATAAGTAGATTCAGGCCATGCAGTACAAAGATTCAGGCCGTGAGGAAGGGATCAGAGCAGCTGGAAGCTTTCAAGGTTGGAATCAGTTATGATGGATAAGTAAAGACAGGGTCTTCTCTACAGCTTAAAAAAATATGACAGATTTCCCATCTGTCTATAGTGAAGTTGTCATCTGTGTACCTTGGGAATCACAAGGTACTTTAAGATTCCTTCCACTCATGAAATCTGAGTGATAAGAAGGTTGTGGGTATTTGTCTGCTATTTGTTTTACAAAGTGTCTCTTACATATTGGGTAGTAGATGGAAGCCAGTGGTAGGCAGCATAGATCCCGTGGTACAGTGATGAGCTAGTTTTGGATCCAAAGATCTGCTCTCCACCTGTTTGGGATCTTGTGGGACTTAAACAGATTTCTTTGTGCTTCTCTTTACTCATTGGTAAAGTGGGGATAAAATAACAGCTGCTTTGTATGGGTTCTCCCAAGACTCCAGAAGCTAATTTTTTTCATTGTTTTATTGAGACAGGATATCACTGTAACCGCCCAAACTGACCTCAAGCACACCTGCTTGCTTCCTGTCTCAGCCTGCTGAGTATTAGCTTACAGGTATACCCCACAGCACCCAGTAGGCTCATATTGAGTTGCTGGATGAGAGTTTATTGAAATAAACTCTTTTAAAGATGTTATTTATTTATTTATTTTATTAATTTTATTTATTTCCGTATGTGTATGAATGTACTGTCTGCATGCAAGTCTGTGCACCCGTGTCGTGCAATGCCACGGAGGTCAGAAGAGGGTCTCTCGAATTCCCCTGGAACTGGAGTTCTCCTGGAATTGGAGTTTCAGACAGTTCTCGGCCGCCATGTGGGTGCTGGGGACCGAACCCGGGTCCTCTGTAAGAGCTGTCGGCGCTCTTAACCGCTAGGCCATCTCTCCAGCCCAAGATGTTATTTAAAGAGTTTATCATCTTTGTTGAGCAATCTAAAAAGACTTTTAGCTATGTCTTTAAAAATTGTATGCATGTATCACTCATATGCACAAAAATGATGTAGATAAACCCTTCTCTGCACTTTTAAGGCATTTTCTGCTTAGAGGATCAGGTTTCACAAAGCATGTTTGAGCTGTGAACCTTAAGAAATAAAACTTGTCCCTGTAGTGTTTTTAGTTCCTTGACAGCTGTGGGTCGGGCAGCGTTTGTGTTACACTGTAACCTACACTGGCTGTCCTGAGGATAGCCTTCCAGAAGCTTTCTCAAGTGGCAACTCTTCTCACTCGCACACCTCAGTCACCCTCTTCCTGCAAGTGCATACTTCAAGGGGCCTGGTTGTAATTCTTTGCTTTCCTGCAGGCAGCTGTGACCTTCTCTCAGCTGTCTCCACCGCCACTGCGGTCATCGCAGTGAATGCTTTGGTGCCCACATACACAGCACATCTGCCCTCTCTGGTCACATGGGTGCTTTTGCCCACTGTTCCAGGTCAGGCACTGGTGCCCTGATGATAATCTAGAGCAGCACTGCGTACCTGTGTTGTGCATAGGGGTCACGTGGGATGCCCCTGAAAATGCACTTTCAGCTCAGAGGGGCTGGTATAGAGCCCAAGATTCTGCATTTCCTAGGGACTGTCAGGGAACACTGATGCTGCAAGTCCCAGGACCCCATTTCAGTAGAAAGCCTCAATTCTCAAAATCTTCTCATTCTTCTTTTATTCAAAGCCAATTTTTATTGAAGCTTCATGCATTTCATACAAAATTTCAAATCAAATCAGGACCCATGTCCTCCTCCCTGCCCCCCACCCCACCAGAGCTCATGCAAAGTCCTCTAATTCTTAATTCTTTCTGCTTTAAAAAATATTTCTGTCTCTGCCGGGCATGGTGTCGCATGCCTTTAATCCCAGCACCTGGGAGGCAGAGGCAGGTGGATCTTTGTGAATTCAAGGCCAGCCTGGTCTACAGAGTGAGTTCCAGGCCAGCTGGGGCTACAGCTACAGGAAGACTCTGTCTTAAAAAAAAAAAAAGAAGTATTTCTGTCCCAATGAGAAATTCCCAACTATGGAACTTTTAAGCTGAGCTTCCCTAGTCCAAGGTTATAATTCTCCTGTACAAAGTTCATAGCGATTTGCCAAAACCCCAGCCTTGGTTAAATCAAATTCTCCACCTATACCTATCTCTGTACTCAAGTCCAGATCATGGCTAGAGGAGACACACAGAAGCATGCCAACATGGCTCACCTTTACATTTTGTCTATTGCACACCCTGTTGGTCTTCCTACAAAATTGTATCCCAACCCCATTCACTTCCGTGTCCACTCCGGTGCCTTTCTTGTGTAAGTTGTCTTTGTTTCTCTTTGTTTCATTGTAAAAATTACCCTGTAATTGCTGTCTATCTGGGCTCCTCATCGTCACCTTTGCTCCACCCAACAGCCAGAATGTCTTAAAAATTAGAAATAAGAGCATATTGCTTGTGTAATCAAAACCATCTGGTCCTGTCTAGTACAGGTCTTAACAAAGCCAAAAGTCATAAACAGACCTGCCTCTGGCTGCTTCTCTGTGCTGCTTTTTCTCTTTATGCTGATCAAGCCTGTTCCAGGGCCTTCGTACTTCCCTCTGCTTGTAATGGCAGCCACAGTTACATACTGGCTTTCCTTCCTGACATTCAACTCCTGGATCAAGAAGATGAGTCCTAAAAACACTGTTCAAATTGTTCCTTCCCCTTCCTGCATACATCACTCTCTGTCCTCTTAATCTGCAGCATTTTCTGTGACACTTAGCCAGCTTTTGTTCCAGAGTGTCTGAAATACTGACCCAGTTGTTCACTGAGATAGGGCACAAGACACAGAGCCTGAGAACAAAAGATCCCCGGGCTTCAGGTCCAAGAGCCGGCCCTTTCTTTTAGTTGCTCTGAACACAGGAGCCTCTAAGCAGCTGCTCTCAAGGAAATTGTCACTCTCAAGTGTCACCTTCGTGGATATTCTGCACCTGCTTCTTGTGTATCCCCCCCAACTTTTAGACTTTAGCGCAGTGCCTTCTTTGTGTGATTGAATTCCACATCCTTTTCAACTGGACTGGATCACATCCTGAGTCCTGATGAGGGCTGCCTACAATATACCTGGTAACTGCATGCAGTTTAGTTCATGATTTTTTTTCTATAGTAGTCTTATTGAAAGATAACTCAAATACCATTTGGTCCCTCCAATCAAGGTTTTTTAGTAAATTTATAGAAATGCAGAGGCATCTAACCATCATTATAGTCATCACCCCACATCCATTATCTGTTACCCAGCAATTTTCTCATTCTCTTCAAGCTCAATTAATCTAATTTTTAACTTTCTAGATCTTCCGAGAATCTCATATTTATGATATATGATATTTTCAAGGTTGATCTATGCTAGGTCATGTTTCAGTATATCATTCCTCTCAATAGCCAAATTATATCCTATTGTATGAACTTAATATTTGTTTAGCCTCTTTTCAGTAAGATGTGAACAGATTCTACCTTTTGGCTATTGTGAATATAGCTGCTAGAAATATACATAAATGAATTTATGTGTGAACACGTGATTTCAATTTTCTGTTGAAATTTTGTAAAATTCGTATATATTTTGATCATATTTAGATCCCCACCCTTATCTGTATCCCTGCTTACTACTTCCCGCCCAATTTCCTATACTCTATTATATATTAATATATATTATTATAAGTTTCATATTATATATATTAAGGTAGATACAATCAATTTTCTGTCCCCAAATTCTCCTTTGTATGAGTCCATCGACTGGTGCCTGGTTAACCTACCAAGAATCTCACCCTTAAAAGAGCCTGAGCTTCCCCCTCTAAGTAGCCATCAGTTACCAATAATTCCTCAGGCAGGACTGAGGTTTATATCCACTTCTCCACATATATGCTGAAATTTTTGTCTGGCTTGAGTTTCCATGGGACTTGTGCCTACCATAACCATTGCTATGAATTCATGTAAATAACTGTCCAGCTGTCTGAAAAATTGGTATTTCTTTGTATCCATCCACCACCTCTTGTTCTTGCAATCATTCTTCTTTCTCTTCTGCAATGATCCCTGACCTTTAGGAGGTTGAAGTTTGATATAGGTGTTCTATGGAGGAATAGAACTACAATCTGTAGTCTCTTATTCTCCGTATGTTGGCCAGTTGTGGTTTTCTCAGTTAACTATCATCTTCTGCATTAGGAAACTTTTCTGGTGATAGTTTAATCTGTGGGTATACAAATAAATCATTAGGCATCAATTTAGTACTATATCTATTAAGGATGGTCTCTGTCCTCTTTAGCCACAGGCTCCTAGACTTGCTATCAGTGTCGGGTATGAGCTCCAACTTATAATGCTGATCTTAAAGCCAATTAGAAAGTGGTGGTTACTCCCATAATAGTTCTGCCACTATTGTACCAGAGAGCAGATCTTGCCAGACCAGTTGTTGCTGAAGCACGCAGGATTCACAACTGGGTAAGACTGATGATTAATGTTCTCTTCTGGTATCATGCATAGCACCTTCCAGCACTACAAAAGCTAGTCATTAGAGATGAGACTTTGAAGTCAGCACTAGCTTTATTTCTTTTTGTTTGTTCTACGTCTCATGTGTATAGTGTCTTCAACAATAGGCAATCACTATCAAGTTCTAGTGGGTAACCAAGAGCAAGGCAATGGGCAATATTGTTTGAGGGTCTGTGGGACCCCTGATTAATAGCTTTGAAAGAGGGATGCCATTCCTGGAATTGGGCTTTTACTTTGCTAGCAGCCTCTGGTATCTAGTAGGGGCAATGTCTCCCTGCTATAAGAAAACTCATTTTAATCTCTTTTTGTAATGTATGTAAATATTCTTTAAGAAGCTTCTGTAGTGGTTTCCATGTGACTTTTTCTAAAGGCCTTTAGTGTTACTTATCCTCCCCATACTCCTTCCTTCACTCTGCCCTCCCATTCCCTGCCCCAATTAACCCTTCCTATTCTATTATTTCCCTTTCCCCTTTGTTTATATCACTTTATATTCTCTCTCTCTCTCTCTCTCTCTCTCTCTCTCTCTCTCTCTCTCTCTCTCTGTGTGTCTGTCTCCCCTCCCCAAAGCCCTACCCCCAGGCTGTTTATTAGTTTTTCTGAGATCTCTGGGTTTTCTCATTGAAACATGCATCTCTTAGGATTCAAAGCTAGTATCCAGCTATCAGAATTTGTGAAGTTTGTCTTTCTGGGTCTGGTTTACCTTACTCAGGATGATTGTTTCTAGTTCTATCCATTTACCTGCAAATTTCATAGACTCCTCCAGAAAACTTCTAGAGCTGATAAACACATTCAGCCAAGTAGTAGGATATAAAAATTACCACCCAAAAATCATTAACCTTCCTATACACCAACAATAAACATACTGAGAATGAAATCAAGTAAACAATCCCATTCACAATAGCCTGAAAAAGCATAACATATCTTGGAATAAATCTAACCAGGGAAATGAAGGACTTGTACCATAAAATGTTTAGGACATTGAAGAAAGAAATTGAAGATTTAAGAAAATGGAAAGACCTCTCATGCCCATGGATTCGTAGAATAAATATTGTGAAAATGACCATCCTACCAAGGGCAGTCTACATATTCATTGCAATACCCATTAAAACCTCAGCAGATTCTGCTCAAAACAGTCAACTTCCTCATGGAGAATATTGAGAAAGACTGAGAAAGAGATGAAAAGCATGTTTGGCAGAATGCATGAGCTCTGGCGGGGCGGGGGAAGGGGGGGGGGACACGGGTCTAGATTTGTTAAAAAATAAAAATAAATTTATGTGAAAAAAAAAAACCTCAGCAGAATTCTCCACAGAAATTTGAAAAATAATCTCAAATTTCCTATGGAAAAAAAAAAAAGCAACAACAAAACCCAGGATAGCCACACTAATCCTTAATAATAATAAAACTGATGGAGTTATTCCCATCCCTGATGCTAGAGTTATAGTAATAAAAACAGCATGGTACTGGCATAAAAACACACACTTTGATCGCTGGCACAGAATTGAGGACCCAGATTTAAGTCCTCACCTTTAAAGTCACCTATTTTTTTTTTTTTTTTTTTTTACAAAGTGGCCAAAAATACACACTGGAGAAAAGTCAGCAGGTTCAACAAACAGTCACATTTGATAGCTGCACATAGAAGAATGAAACTAGTTCCCTGTCTCTCACCATGCACAAAACTCAACTCCAAATGGATCAAAGACCTCAACCAAGACCAAATAACCTGAATATGATAGAAGAGAAAGTAGAAAGAATGCTGGAACTTATAGACACAGGAAAGGGCTTCTGGACAGTACTCCTATAGTGCAGTCATTAAGCCCAACAACTGACAAATGAGACCTCATGAAACTAAAAAGCATCAGTAGAGCAAAGGACATTGTCATTTGAGTGAAGAAGCAACCTGTACAATTGGAAAAAATATCTATAAGCTATACCTCAGACAGAGGGTTACTGTCTGAAATCTACAAAGAACTGAAAAAAAAAAACTGAATTAAAATTGGGACAAGGAGCTGAACAGGGAATTCTCAAAAGATGAAACACAATGGCTGAGAAACACTTTAAAAATGTTCAACATCCTTAGTAACCAAGGAAATGCCAATTAAAACCACTTTGAGATTTCATTTTTACACCATTCAGAATGGCTAAGATCCAACAAACAAGGACCAATGCTGAGAGGATACAGGACAGGAAAGCTGTTATTCAGAACTGCTGATGGGAGTGAAAATGGGTGCGGCTACTATGGAAAATCAGTGTGGAGAGTCCTCAAGAAGCTAGAAGTAAATCTATAAGCCCTAGCCATACACTCTTGGGCATATACCCCAAAGACTCTATACCCAGTTACAGAAATACCTGTTCATCGATGTTCATTGCTGCTCTTTTCACAAGAGCCAAGAAATGGAAACAGCCTATATGCCCATCAACTATTGAATGGATAATGAAAGTATCAAACATTTACACAATTGAATTTTGTTCAGCTGTTAAAAATGATTTCAAAGTTTTAAGTATATTGTCAGGAACAGAACTGCCCCTCATCGGTTTGTTTTATTTAATCATTTGGAAAACTTGGCAAATAGTTTTCCATGGTGGCAATAGCACTTTGCCTTGCAACAATGTGTTTGCATTGCCTCGGTGTATTCCCTCCCATCTCTCCCAGCTTCCTGATATGATTATGATCTGATTTTTCTTTCTTAGCGTCCTACTTGGTATGAAGCAGCATCTCCTTGTTTTATTTGCATTCTCATAGAGACCAGTGACACATATTTTTCATGTGTTTATGGGAATTTATATGTAATTGGTGAGATATCTATTTAGGTGTTTTGTCTGTATTTATTTTTTTGATTGAGTTGGAGAATGTATTGTGTGTTCTAGATATGTGTCACCAGTCAGAGATGATTGATAAATATTTTCTCCCATTCTCTGAATTACCTTGTTCCTCGTTGTGTCCTTTGAATCATGGACATTTTTAATGTTATGGATCCTAATTTATTCTAATTATTTTTCTTTTGTTGGTCATAATTTTGGTATCATATCAAAAAAATCTATCACAAATTTAATCTCATGCACATTCACCCCTGTATTTCTTCTAGGATTCGTATGTTTTAATTTTTCATTTATTCTTTCATCCATTTTGAGTTAATTTTCATTCATAATGGGAGATAGCCCTTCATATTCATTCTTTTACAAGTAGAGTTACCCCAGCACCATTCGTTAAACAACTCTTTGTTTAATTTTTTTTAAACTTTGTTTTCATTGTTTTGACACCTTTGCCAAAAAATAAGTTGAGCAAGATACATAGGTTTATTTCTTGACCACTCTGTTGCCTTTCTGCCAGTGGTATGTTGCTGTCTTTTAAGTGCTATTACTTCATAGTGTGTTTCCACATTATGAAGCTTGACTTCACAACTCTGTTCATTTTATTATGATTGTTTTAACTACCCTAGGCAATTCATATGTTTTTGCTGTCCTGAACAATTCATATGTATTTTAGGATCAGCTTATAGTTTCTATAAAGAACAGCTGGACATTTTAAGATTGCACTGAGCTGTAGATCAATTTGGGGAGCATTGGCATGTTAAGAAAATTAAAGCTACAGATTCACAAATATCATACAACTTTCTGTTTATTTATAGCTTCCTTATTGCTGAGCAGTGTTTTGTTACTTTTCGAAGTCTTTATTTTGAACTGTCTTTGATAATACTTTTATCTTGGCACATAAAAATTATGCCATTCATTGTATACAATATGAATTTTCAGTACATATATGTGTTTTATAATAGACACATCAAGGTAAGATGTCTACTTACACAAACCTTTACCTTTTTAAATTTTTATCTTAATTGTTGTGCATCCTTGTGGGGTTCAGTGTGATATTTTACACATATTTATAATATGTAAAGAAAAAAATTTAAGGTATTAACATTTCTACTTGATCATTTAAAAATTTTATCAACACATAATTGTAGATATTTGTAGGATATGGTATAATGTTTTTAATAGATCTACGTAATGTGTACTAATCAAATAAGGAAAATGAACATTGATATCTCCTTATCAGTAGTTTATGTTTATAGCCTTTGATTTCATCTTACAGGTATTCATAAAATATTTAATAGAATTTTTATTGTTCAGTGCTTAGGATCAAACCCAAGGCTTTGCTTATAGTAGGCAAGTGATCTGGCACTGAGCTACATTCCAGCCCCTGCCCCCTCTTTTGAGAGAGAATCTTATATGTAACCCCTATTTGTTTTGAGATAATATGTTATTGCAAGGGCTAGTAAGCCCATTGTATATAGAGCACGTGAACTTACTGCTTCTGACTGGCTATTTTTTCATATTCACTCTATCTTCCATCCCCTTCCCACATTTGCTAGCCTTTCATAATTGGTATTCTACAATACAAGTCATCTTGTGGTAGCATCTGAAAATGATTGAGAAGGTGTGATATTTACCTTTCTGTGTCCAACTTATTTCACGTAATATAATGTCCTCCAGTTCTTTCTGTTCTGCTCTAAATAATAGGGTATCATTTTTATGGCAGAATAATATTCCATTGTATACATATACCACATTTTCCTTATGTTTTCATCCATCAGTGAACATCTTAGTAATTGTAAATAATGCAGCAGTAAACATTACTGTGCAGGTATCTCTTTAATGAACTAATGGAGATATATATATATCCCAAGTAGTAGGATAGATGGGTCATATGATACATCTGATCATTTTATGTAATGCAGCAGTAACACCAGAATTCATTACCTTGAGGCCGGAGAGATGGCTCAATGGTTGAGAGCACTGGCTACTCTTACAGAGGACCTGGGTTCAGTTCCCAGTGCTCAAATAATTACTAAAAACCATCCCTAATTTCAATTCCAGGGGACTCAACATCCTCTTCTGACCTCCTCGGGCATTGCACAACATGGGTGCACTTGTATACATGCAGACATGTATATACTCATAGAAATAAAATGAAAAAACATAATAAAATGTTGAGAAAATGATTCAATATTTCATCATGATAAAAATGTTGAACAAATTAATATGGAAGTAATTTACTGAAAAATAGTTAATGCTATGGTTAACAAGTACAACCAAAGTCATACTGAGAGGGAATAGCTGAAAGCTTGTCTCTAAGACGTGGACTCTGACAAGGATAGTCAGTCTCCCCTTTCCTTTTCAACATAGTAATCAAAAACTTTGAGCAGTTAAGAGAAAACAGTGGTGGTAATCATGTGAAATTTTTTTCTTGATTTTATTTTCATATTGTCCCCCACAAGCACACAATTGGTTTTTTTATGCTGCTCTTGAGTTCTGCCACCTTAGTGAACTTATTCTAGGTTTGTAGTAGCTCCCTTAGGATTTTTTATGTACAAAATCATGTTTAAGATTAAGTATTTTGGGGGCTGGAGATGTGGCTCGACAGTTAAGAACACTGGCTGTTCTTGTAGAAGACCCAGATTTGATTCACTCCACGACGTGGGTGCACTTGACATGCAGGCATAACACTCATAAACACAAAATAAAAATAAATAAATAAAAATTTAAAAGAATAAAGGTATTTTTACTGGTCTTTCCTCATATGAATACTTTTATTTATTTTTCCAACCACTTTCCTGGTAAAATTCAATTTTACTTAGAAATAGTGAAAAAATAAATGCCCTTGACCTGTTTCAGATCTTAGAAGGAACGCATTCTGTCCGTTAAGCACGTTGTGTACTGTTAGCTATGCGGTTTTCATAGTGGGCCCTTTTCAGGTTTTGGAAGTCCCCTTATATTCATAGTTTATTCACTGTTTTTATTGTGAAAGAGTTTTGGTGTTGGGTTGTTAAAGACATTTTAAACACATTCCCTGTGTTATCAAGGGAGTCATGTTTTTCAGATGTGAACCCAAATTTGGAATTCTGGGACAAGTCCCTCTTGGTCACATGGTATAATTCTTTTTATTTGTTGAGACATTAGGTCTCCAGTATTTTGTGGATACTTTATATCTTATGTGTCTTCATAAGAGATAGTGGTTTGTATTTTTTTCTGATCATGCTGTTGGTTTGGTTCTCAGGTTACAGTTGATACACAGAATGAGTTAGGTTCCCTCCTTTTGTTTAAGAATGTCTGTAGTAATTAGAATCAGTATCAATTCTTTTTTAATGTTTAAAATTTTACAGCTATCATACATGAGAATAGTCTTTTCAATATCTCCATTCCTTCCACAATATTGCTTTTTAACTGTGTTTTCAGGCTTCTCATGTGGCGTCCTAGCTCATTTTGAGATTTTTAAACTCTGTACTGAATCTGGACTGATGGTGTTCATCAGTGACCTAAGTTCGTATATTTGAGTTAAGTTTTAAAACACATTAGCTTTTTAACTGTTGGTAAAGAAGGATGGGAGATGCACACAGGTCTTTTAGACTTGCATGCAGAACACTGTTACGGGGAGGCATCGAATCACCTGCTCAGAGCATGCCATGTTCCATAAGGGCTCTAATTTTATCTTCTACGTCCTTCTACGTGGCTCATAAGGCAGATTCTCTAAGTAAAACATAAAAAAATGGCTTTCTAAATATTTCCAAGGGAAGAAGCATGAGAAAACTCCTGGAGGAATACAAAGTTACACATTTCACTTAGACTCTAAAAGAAGTTTGCTCTCATAAGTCCTTGTATAGGAACTAGTGGGAATGTGCCAAGGCCCTACCACCTGCCAGCACCAGACATTGTCTGCCCATCACCACACACCAGTATGTCCAGATTATTCCCATCTCATTTTGTGCCCTTTCCCCTTCTAAAATCAACCCTAGTCTGGAACTTTCTTGATCTGTAGCTCACCAAGGTCTCTCTTGTTTCTTCACCAAGTACATCAAGAATCTGACCATTCATTTCAGTTTCCAATTATAGTGGATCAAAAACATTTGACACATGTGTGTGTGTGTGTGTGTGTGTGTGTGTGTGTAATAGAAATGTTTACAGTTCAAGAGAAGACAGTAAAAAAGACAATAAAAAAAGAAAGAAAAAGAAAAGGATTAAAGGGGGGGGCAGTGGGAAAGCAGGTTGGCTGGTGTCAGGGTAACTCCATGGGTTGAGCCTGAGGAATTACAAATGACAGTGGGAATCTAAGTGGCTCTTCAAGCATTTCCTGGCTTCCACTTTTGTTTATCACACTTTGAATTGCAGACATGTTGTCTGGGGTTTATAACAGGTAAGTCCTGAAGTTTTTACTCCAATCTGTGATGAAGGAATAGAAGATCCTCTTTGCCCGTGTGTTAATTTCTCCTGGGATGTTTCCTGGCAGCTTTCAGTAATTGGGGTCTTCTTCAGATAAAGAAAATCTTTTCCTTGGAAAGTCTTTGAAATTTGATTTGAAATGCTTATTAATAAAGCTAGAAATGAAATAAATGACTTATAGACCTTTAAACACTATGGCTTATTCTAATTAATATTTTAATGTCACCTTTGGCCTTCTTAGCATGGTATCACAACAGAGTCAATCCATTCTAGGTTTGCATGTTTATCCGTGAATAGACAAATTAACAGCATTAACTTCAAGGCACTATTTCAGAAGTATTTTGTGAAGAAATATTCTTGTGAAATTGAAACACATAATGGCATTTGCCCTGAGCAAAGAGCAAAATGGATATTGGTGGTGATGCTTTTTAAAATGAAAACATAATAAAATGGTGAATGTAAATTTCTGGCCTGTTTGTCTTGAGTTAGGAGTAAAAACCATATTCTGTTCATTCAAGGGCTGGTCAGTGGTTCCTTTGTATTTCTGTTCCTTTTTATATTGTTCATACTTATTCAATGAAAATATAACTTTAATATGTATTCAGTCTTAATATTACAAGGTAATCCTATTATGCTGTGTTTTTCCCCTTGCACTTGGCTGTGTGAAGGTTTTAATATTAGAATAATGAAAGTATGTGCTTTTGTAACAAATATAAACTATAGCAAATGTTTTAAAGGGACAAACACTAAACAAATCTACTCGGTCTTTTAAGCAGTATTGTAGTTCTTCCAAACATATTTGCAATACTTTTGGAATAGTTACCCCCCCAAAAAATTATAATTATATTCCTTATACCTAGAAAATTCTACTTTTGAATATTTTGTATGTTTTAAAGTTAACACTTTGTCTATAAAAATAGTAGGAATTTATTACAAAAGAAAAAAAAAATTTTTTTGGTGTTTTTGAGACAAGGTCTCCCTATAGCCCCAGATGTCCTGGAACTCACTCTGTAGACCAGGCTGGCCTTGAACTCACAGAGATCCGCCTGCCTCTGCCTCCTAAGTGCTGGGATTAAAGGTGTGTGCCACCATGCCCAGCTTACAAAAGTATTTTAAAAACAGGTAAATGCTAGGCAGATGGTTCAGTAGATAAGAGCAGTTTCTGAACATGCATGAAGACCTGAGTTCGAATCTTCATACCCATTAAAAAGCAGGAAAGCCTTTTTCTCCTAATTGTGATTTTTAGGTATTATTAAACAGAAGTATTTTTGTAGGTTTTTTTTTATCAAGTTCGAGGACTTCTCCCTATTCCTAGTTTGCTGAGATTCCACCATGAGTAGGTTTTGTTAAGTGCTTCTACTGTACCTGTTGTTATAATCATGTGATTTTCCTTTTTAAGCTGTCGATGTGATATTTTATAGTATTTGATTTCTAAGTATTAAATTGACCTTGTATACTTGGAATAAATTGCATTTAGTCATGGATTAAAATGACTTTTATACATTGTTAAATTCAATATGCCAAATTTCTTTTCTGAGACAGGGTCTCCCTGTAGACCCAGCTGACTTAGAGTTTGTTACGTAGACCAGGCTGACCTTGATCTTACAGATATCTGCCTGCCTTTGCCTCCCAAGTTCTGGGATTAAAGGTGTGTGCTACCATACCTGGTTTTATGGGGAGTTAGCAATCATATACATGAAAAATATTGGTGTTAGAAGATATCATGCTGAGTGAAGTAACACAGTCCCAGAAAAACAAGCGACAAATGGTATCCCTCATTTGTGGATGCTGGCACCTATTACCTAATTGTATGGCAAACTGAGCAATGTTAATGTGATCTGAAAACAACTGTGCTCTTATATTGTAGAATCCCTTAAAAAATAAACATAAAAATTAAAAAAAAGAAAATATTGGTTTATAGTGTTGGTGTTCTATAATACCTTGGGTTTGGGTATTAGGGTAATCCTGACCTATAGAATTAGTATTATTTGCTTTGATACCTAGAAGACATTATAGAGAGTTAGTATAATATATTCCTTATATTAGAAAAGAATTTATCAGTGTACTCACCTGTATAAGGTGACTCACTGAATTTTCAAAATTAAATATAGGACTATGAAGATTTTTTTTTCTTATGTGGTTTTTGGCAGTTCTTTATCAAGGTTATCAAATCTGTGGCCGTAATATTTCTCATAAATTTCCTTTACTGTCTTTTTAGTGTCTATGCCATTGGTAGTAGTGGCTTATTTTATTTCAGATTTTCTAAGCTTTGTCTTCTCTTTCTGTTTCCCATTTTCGTGGATGAAATTTACCAATTTTTTACTGATCTTATCAAAGACCCAATTTCTGGCTCTGTTGATTTTTCTCTGCTGGATTTTGTTTGTTTTCAGCTTCATTTCTAATTTTTAAACTATTTATCTCCTTCTGATTACTTTGGATTTATCTCTAATTTCTTTGTGTAGTTTCCTGAAGTGAAAACTTTGTTTTTGAGCTTTCTTTTGTTCTAATAAATGCATTCAGAGCTAAAATCGTTCCTGTAAACACTGATTTTTATAAATTTGATAAGCTGTTTACAATTCATTTAACTCAAAATATCTTTACATTTCTCTTGAGACTTATTCTAAGACCTGTTTTAATTTGAAGTTGATGTTTAATCATCAAGGAGTTGGATTTTACAACTGTCCTTGTGTGCTTGATTCCCTGTTGAATTCTACTGTAGTCCAAGGCATATATTGTATCATAGCCATGTTTAATGTTCTTAAGGTGTTTAAAGACCCCAATATGATCTGTCTTGATGAATGTTCTATGTGAGCTTGAGCAGAAAGTGTACCCTGTTGCTGGTATAGAAAGCATTCTATAAATGTCAATTAGATCCCATTGATTGATGGTGCTGTTGTGTTCAACGATGTCCTTACTGATTTTCTGCCTTCTGGGCCTGCCAATTAATAGAGTGTTGCGATGTCTCAGAATGAAATAGCATCTTTGTCCATTTCTTCTTTCAGTTCCATCAGTGTTCACCGACCCTGATGCTCCTTATGCTTCTTCTAAAGATTTCACAATGTAGTGGAGCACTGACCCTTTTGTCAAAATGCAATGCCTCTTTCTATTCCTGCTGATTTTTCTGGCACTCACATCCCCTCTGTCAGAAATTAATAACACGTATGTCTGTCTATCCCCTTACTTTTACCTCTCAAGTATACTTATGCCAGATACAGAATACTTTGTTTTCTTCTGTGGGGTTTTGTTTGCCTTTCTCAGTGTGACCTCCTGGCATTATACATGAAGCCTTTTGACTTGGTGACAGGTATGTATACAGAACAGCATTCTCTAGTCCTGTGATTGGGTCCTTCAGAAGTCCTGCTCAGTTTTCCTAGCCTCACTTTAAGTAAAACTGAAGGACTAAGGGAATGTAGCTGGTTATGTTCCTTCATCCTTCCTGTGGGCCAAAGTGTCTGGCATCTGTTTCTCTAGTTGGCTAGGCAAGGTAAAATCAGGGTGAGGCTATAGTAAAGTACTTTCTTATGAGAGTTGGTATTTGTTAAAATGCTCTGGCCTGTTTATTAAATGGGTGCTTTTCCTTAACCCGTGCTATAAACAAGAGGGCCTTTCCTAAGATTAGATGGCTCTCCTGTGGTGTAAAGCCCGGAAAATGTTGCTGTTGCTGGCCATCTCTCAAGTGAGTTTTCTTCTCTCAAGCTAATTCATGAGATTTAGGGAGCATCTAAGGCTGGCTTTAGTGATGGTTTCTGATGGGTTTCACTCCAGCCTCATTGTGTCTTCCATACCTACTTGTCTCTATGTGGGGATAATGGTTTGTCCTATGACCTCAGAACTACTAGATCTAAAAATAGTTCTTGATTTTCTGTTCTGCATCTTTTTTTCATACTGTGAGACTCCTTACACCATGTACCAGAAGTAACAGTCAAGAAACATTGCTTTAAATTTCCACATAGTACATAGCACTAAGTATATATGTATGTATATATAAGAGGACAATTTTTTTACAAGGAGAAAATCTAGTTTGATCAAAGGTTCAGCTATAAACATAATCTACTTTAAAATAGAGACTTCCTCAAACCGATGTTATTTTAGACACTTGTAGATTAATTATTTAATTATACATTTAGATTCACATTTAAGCCTTGTCTTCCATATTGTAATGACTAAATATTTAAATGTTACTGATGTTTTACAAAATCATTTTAAGGATTATTAATCTAAATACCATGAAATTTAGTTATTACTTTTATGAAGTTACCTTTACTTGGGGGTTGTCTTCAAGGCTACACATTCATCAGCTTGACGACCTAACAAGCACTGGTCTGTTGTTTTGGTTAAGCTCTGTGTGAGGCTATCCTTAGATTCAGCTAATCCCTGCTTTCCTCTGGTATGGGTTCTTAGCTCTAAAAACCTGGAGCTGGTTAGCAGTACAGCTTGTTTGTTTTAATCAGCTTGCCCTTGCTCTGCAAAGCTGCATTTCACACTTCTTCCTCTAATGGAACAGTCAAGGTCATCTCATTATAGTTGAAATATGAAATGATACTATATAGCTCATCATCCTCCAACTAAAACTGGGATTTTGACCTTAAGGATAGGCACTGCTGGCTTTGGGTCATAAGTGGTTATAATGTATACTGTGCACATTGGCTTTTGTAATATTTCTTGAGTTTTAGCTGCTTCATTGGCATTGTAGATTTAAGACTTTTTTCATTACCTTGAGATAGTCTTTAACATTCTATTTTGGACTTTCTTATATGCTAATGGGTATGATAATAAGTGGTCAGTTGATACTCTTCTTTCCTCTTATGTAATTATAAGTATTGTAAGTTTGGAGTGCAGAGATCCTTAAATTGGGCAGTTTTGGCATTACTTGTAATGTACTGTGTAATATAATATGGTTAGATGGTGAGGCCCTAGAAAACTAATCCCAAGAAGTCAGCATTGCAAGGCTTAGTTTTGGCCTATGCTTCTTAATCTGAAACTCTGGCCTAGTGCACATTGCCCTGATGGTTTTTCTTTACTAGAATGAAGCTCTGTTTCTCTGTCATTTGGACTTTATCTGATACTGACATTAAAAAAAATATTTTTATTGAAGTTTTGTGCATTTCATACATCATTTCTGAGTCCAATTTAGACTCATTTCCCTTTCCATACCCCCCTCCCCTTAATCTTGGTGTATAGGCAGAGAATATATTTGCATATTTTAGAGTAATATAAAATTAAAAGGGAAGAATGTGAATCCTTAAATATGATTTGGAAATAACATACAGTTTATTTTCAGACAACATAATGGTAGTATAGGTGTGACATATACATATGCATGTGTTGAAGCAATACAAATTGCAGGGAACTACAACAACAAAAGAACTGAGACAAATAACTGACTGAAACAGTAAGTTCTCCCCAAAACAATAATATTCTGCTTTGAAAAACTTTTTAAAAAAACTCAGAAAAAGATATAAGAAATGTATGGCAAAATGCATGAAATTTTATGCAAAGCATGTTGGAGATTTTTCATTTTGTAAATGAAGGCCTCTAAGCATGCAAGAAAAAAAATCAGTGACTAAAGAATTTCCCCTTCCAATATTTCCCTTAAATCTACAGAGGCTTTGAAACTGTATTATCTAGTGGCTGGACAGATATGTCAGTGGTTAAAGGAGCTTACTGCTTTTGCAAAATACCTGGGTTTGGTTCCCAGCACCCACATGAGAGTTTACAACCTCTGTATCTCTAGTTCCATGGGCACCCCTTCTGACCTCTACAGATTCCTGCATGCATGTGGTACACATGAACTCACACACACACACATACACACACACACACACACACACACACACACACACATAAAAATAAAATAAAAAATTTAAGCATATTCTCTAACAGAGTGCCTTCAATGATGGAATTGTTATTCTGAATTGTTCAATCTGGTCAGCACTCATGAGGTGTGGCTTTGAGCCTTTGAATTGAGGCCACTAATGTTCATTCTATTTAAGGTTAATTACCTATTGTCCATGGTCACTTTCAACTAGAGTTCACCATGTTAGACAGCATGTATTTGGATTGTAGTTGGTTGGTTGTTTAGAATGCTTTACTGCTGTAAGTTTTGTGTGTGTGTGTGTGTGTGTGTGTGTGTGTCTGTGTCTGTGTCTGTGTCTGTGTGTACATGAATACATTTTAAGGGAAAAAAAGGTTTTCTTCAGGGAATATTTACCTTTTATTTACTAAGCTTGAACAAATTTATACATATTATGCTTCATATTTCCTTTTAGATTTTTTAAAATTTATTATATTTTAAGGGATTCACAACATAAGAGCACAGTTGTTTTCAGATCACATTGACATTGCTCAGTTTACCATACAAGTAGGTAATTGGTGCTAGCATCCACACAGATGAGTGATACCATTCGTCGTTTGTTTTTCTGGGACTGTGTTACTTCACTCAGCATGATCTCCTCTAGCTCCAGCCATTTACCTACAAAGCTCATGATGTCATCTTTCCTTACCACTGCATAGAACACCATTGTGTAGATATACCACATTTTCTCTATCCACTTGTCAGTTGAGGGGCATCTGGGTTGGTTCCAGCTCCTTGCTATTGTGAAGAGAGCTGCAATAAATATGGCTGTGCATGTATCTCTGCGGTAAGATGAGTCTTGTGGGTACATGCCCAGGAGTGGTATGGATGGGTCAGGTGGCAAGTTCATTCCAAGTCTTCCAAGGGTTCTCCACACTGCTTTCCATAGTGGCTGTACGAGTTTACATTCCCACCAGCAGTGGATGAGTGTTCCCTTTTCCCCACATCCTCTCTAGCACTTGGTATCATTTGTTTTCTTGATCCTAGCCAGTCTTATTGGAGTAAGATGATATCTTAAAGTGCTTTTGATTTGCATTTCCTTAATTATTAATGATGTTGAACACTTCTTAAGATGTTTCTGAGCCATCTCTAATTCCTCACTTGTGAAGTCTCTGTTCAGCTCTTTGCTCTATCTATTGAGTGGGTCATTTGTTTTCTTTCTTCTTTGTTTTTTGAGTAGTTTATATATTCTGGAGATCAATGCTTTGTGAGATGTTTCTGCAGCGAAGGCTTCCTCCCACTCTGTGGGATTTCTCTTCACTTCCTTGATTGTTTCTTTTGATATACAGAAGCTTTTGAGTCTAATGAGGTCTCATTTGTCAGTTGTCAACCTTAATTCTTGTGCAGCTGCTATCTGATTTAGGAAATCTTTTCCTAAGCCTATGTCTTGTAGGCTGCTGCCAACTTTTTCTTCTATTGCCATCAGAGTTTGGGGTTTCCCGTTGAGGTCTTTAATCCATCTGGAGTTGATTTTTGTACAGGGCAAGAGGTAGGGGTTTAATTCATTCTTNAAGTGTTTCAAGCACTATATTGAAGAGGAGTGGTGACAGGGGGCAGTCTTGCTGAGTTCCTACCTTTAAAGGGAATGCTTCTGTCATTTCCCCATTTAGGATGATATTGACTGTGGGTTTCCTGTATATGACTTTGATTACACTGAAGAATGATCCCTCCAATCCAATTCCCTCTAGGACTTTAATCATGAAGGGATGCTGGATTTTGTCAAAGGCTTTTTCCGCTTCAATTGAGATGATGGTGTGGATTTTGTCTTTCAGTCCATTTGTATGCTTGATGATGTTTATTGATTTTCATATGTTGAACCATCCCTGCATCTCTGGTATGAATCCAACTTGGTCATAATGGATGGTCTTCTTGATGTAGGTCTGTATGTAATTTGCCAGTATCCTGTTTAGAATTTTGGCACCTGTGTTCATGAGTGAGATGGGTCTATAGTTCTCCTTTTTGGTTGTATCTTTGCCTGGTTTTGGTAGGGGAAAAAAAATTTTAAGTACAAATCTTTTCTCCAAGGAAACTATCAAGGAGAATGATGAACACAAAAACAGTTGAATTTGGTTGGGTCTGGAGACATTGCTCAGTGGTCAAGAGCATTGACTGCTCTTACAGAGGACCTGGTTTGATCCCCAGCACCCATATGGCAGGTAACAACCATTTGTAACTCCAGTTTCATGGGATCCGACACCATCTTCTGTCCTCCCCAGGTATTACAGGACAAAGGTGCACTTATACACATGTAAGCAATATACTCATGCACATAAATAAAATAAAATTGTTTTGGTCTTTTCGAGACAGGGTCTCCCTGTATCCCCAGCTGTCCTAGAACTCACTCTGTAGACCAGGCTGGCCTTGAACTCAAAGAGATCCACCTGCCTCTGCCTCCTGAATGCTAGGATTAAAGGCGTGTGCTTTAAGCATAAAATAAAATATATTTAAAAAAAAAACTGAATTGGGTAAATAAAGAATCTATAGGAGTTTTGCAGTCAAGCATTGAAAACAGTGAAATTTGATTCAGACACTTAAAAGGACTCCTTCCTGAAACAGTTGAATGATAGTCTAGGAACTGAAAACAGCATTGGTTAGAGAAAAAGGAGAAAGAAGTAGGTAACAGTGCAGGTGTAGGGAAGGAATGGAAAATACTCTATCAGAGAACCAGAATTTCTGTAGGTATCTTTGGTGTGAGGACTTTTATCACACTAGAAAGGTGACAGGTTGATGGACAGGGAGCCATGAAGCAGCCTGATAGAGGCCTGTTTTCTTGGTTTATGTTGGGATAGTAAGACATTTTCTGAGCACTCATAAAACCTTTTGACTCCCCTAAAGTCTAATTTTGTGTTACTTTTCCTTTTTTTCTAATTATCCTTCCCAGGCCTTTCATCGATTCCAAAAGGACAAGGAGCATAATAAATATATTTAAGTATTTTGACCAGTCATTCCAAAGTGAAACTCAAAGCCTCTTCCCTCAGCCAATCTGTTCATGTATTTCCTCTCACCGTTAGCTCTCTAGTCTTACTGAGGCAACTACATAGATGTTTACTCCCTTGGCAAAAGAAAACAGACTGGCAGCGTTCTGCCAGATTTGTGTGCTGTGATCTGGGTGTGACAGAAATATTCCTGTAGAATGCACAGACTGTTATTTACAGTCTAAAATATGGGAAAGCCACAGTCACAACACCAAGAGAGGTTGAAAGACTTATGTTCGTGAGATAGATGCTTAGCACCAGTTTGGTTTGGATGTACTCCTTTTTGAACTAACTCCCATCATTCCACATGTCTGGATGGAATTTTGGCCAGGTCAGAGGCATTTGAGAGGATTATGATAGGAGAAAGTGTAGAATTCCAGAGATGAGACATGGCAGAAATAGAAAAATATATTTCTGTTTCATCTTTTGATGTGTTGGGGACAGGATGGAGAAGGGCTTAACAGCCAGAATCCCTAAGCTTACTACTCATCTAAAAAGTATTTATCTAGATCTTTGGAAGGTGCCCTAGTATTCCTAGGGGCTAGTTTGGTCATACCAACTGCAGCAACAACTAATAATACAGTTTTCATGGTATCCTTTTCTGTCTTTGTTCATTGGGAGAAATGATTCCACCCTGTTTCAGACTTCCCCCTAATATACTGGCATTGTACGTCCTAGCTCTCTTACCTTAGCACTTGTTCAAAGGATATTCTGTCTGTCTGGGTTTTTCTTTTTGCCTTCTGGATGCTTTCTCTTATTTCTCCATCTGGAATCTCCTATTGCTCTCATGAAGTGGGCAACCAAAACTACTGAGCTCTGATCCTCTTCAGGGTCTCTTTCTGCAAGTGTATTTAACAACCCAGGTACTGCAGTGAATTTGTTAAGAGCACGTTTAATGACTTCCTGTGGTGCTATTACAGAACATAGTAATGCCAACCAAGTACAATAGCATTGTACTTGTACAATGTATATACAATACATTGTAGATATAAACTTAACTTAGACATTCTAGTACATATTTTTTAATTAAAAAAATATTTTACTATTTTTATTTTGTGTATGACTATATTATCTGCATGTGTGTAAGTCCATCTGTCTTGTACAATCCCTGCAGAGTCAGAAGAAGGCATCAGATCCCCTAGAACTGGAGTTAGGGACAGTTGCTCCCTGCCATGTGGGTACTGGGAATCTAACCCCAGTCCTCTGCAAGAGCAGTCAGTACTCTTAACCACTGAACCATCTCTCCAGCCCCAGTACCTATTTTTTTCAATTAAATTAAAAGGAAAGAGAAGTATATAAATAAAGTTGGTGTTCCATTTTCAGCAGTATGGTAGACTTGATATCCTAATAGCCTCTTATAAAACATCTTAAAAAGAAAAAGAAGGTAGGCATGGTGACATGGAAAACAGAGACAGGAAAATCATGAATTTGAGACCATTCTGAGCTACACAGTGAGACTTGTCTCAGAAATAAGAAACAACAGCCGGGCGTGGTGGCGCATGCCTTTAATCCTAGCACTTCGGAGGCAGAGACAGGCGGATCTTTGTGAGTTCAAGGCCAGCCTCGTCTACAGAGTGAGTTCCAGGACAGCTGGGACTACAGGGAGACCCTGTCTCGAAAAATACCAAAACAAAAGGATTTTAATCCCTGCCTTTTGCATTTACTCGTCACTATGGAAGCTTGCAAACCTTATTGATACACAAACCTAAACAGATCAATCCCCTGGATTGCTCCATGGGGGCGTGCAATAACGTCTTCGTGCAGCAGAGGGAGCTGTGGCACTGCATTCGATCTGCCCAGAACAAGGACTATGAACCTTTCCTGTGAGAATTTATAAAAATGTGAAAGGCTCGTGGTCCAGTGGTCATCTTGCTCTCCGTTTCTCCTTAAAATCTCACTTCTAAGGTCACTTGCATCTGATAACTTTTGAGCCTCTACTGTCTGGCACTGGAGTCTACAAATGATTTGGTCCGTTACTATCAGCTCTTCTGGTATTTTTTTGAGACTCGTTGATTTTTTTTTTTTTTTTTT